>JBAFWW010013554.1:0-11870 GCA_036873685.1 Agapornis canus | reverse complement strand
CCTTCCTTCCTTCCTTCCTTCCTTCCTTCCTTCCTTCCTTCCTTCCTTCCTTCCAAGTAAGAAGAAACTTTCAGAAAAGTCCTGTAGCTCAGGAAGTTGTGCATGTCATTTTTATTTCCTAAGCAATCTCGGTTCTTAAGCTGTCTCTTAAAATACTGGCAGCCTGTGAGCCTGAGCCACCCTTCTGGTTTTAACAGGATTATGCTCCCAAGGCATGAATAACTTACAAAAATGACAAAAGTATTTCAAAGCTATTTAAGAGAAGAGCGTAATAAAACTGCCTTGCATTCTGAAAATATCTTCCCCTGCCTCTGGGAAGGAAGCTGTCAACAGCATTTAATGCTGACAGTGCCCATGCAGATGGAGAACCTCAAGGTGCTTTTCTGTTGACAGTTTAGCACAGTGCCTGGTTTATCACAGCAGGTTTTCTGATAGTGTGCAGGGAGAGGCTTACACCCTGTAAGCAGGGTGTGAGTCTGAGATTCTGCCCTGCCACCACCTTACCCGTACACCTGTCAGAGTTTTAACCTTCATTTCCCTTGTAAGGTTTGGAGGAACTGATGTGCTACTGCTGGGTAGGTTGGGAAAATGTGGTAGCTACTTTTTTCTATTTCTTCTGTCTTTGTGAGCCTCTCTAATATGAAGAATGAGAACAGACTGAATGGAAGAATGAGACACACCAAGTCTAGGTGTGCAGGTATTTAACATTCCCTAAAACCTGCCGGAGAAATTTCTCCCACAAATGAGCCACTAGCTCAGAGACTGCCATGAAACTATTATCTGTGGCAGAAGTTTTGACGGTACATTTACATACTGCACTGTGAAAATTCATACCATACTCCAAATGATGACTGTGCACCACACACTGAGGGAATGAAGTGGTAAGTAGAACAGACAAGAAGTATCTATTTCCTGATGATTTTTAATTACATATAGGAGGAAACCAAGCCAATCTTGGTGTAATCTGCTTTACCTTTTTTTTGGTGATTTATAATCTATCAACCAGGTAACTCTGTACCAGAGCGTGTTGCCTTTCCATCTTAATTTATTTATTGATGTTGATATTATGTATAAGGGCATCACACATCCTTGGAAAATTATTCGATTCAGCTAAAAAACTAATTTTAGTCAAACTGCTTTCCAAATTACCAATAGATGCATAATAGAAGCAATCTGAAGAAGAGGCTTTGCTCACAGTTATGTCTTGAGTAATGTGGTGACACAAATACAGTTTCATACTTCATTAGCAAGCAATTAATAATGCATGGTAGAGATGGTGTCTCCTGTTAAAGTTCAGCTGTGAAATGAAGTGTTCCATTCAGCTTGTCAGATTCTGTGAAAACATAAAAGCTTACGACTCCTCCAAATTTTGATGCTCACACCTTTAAAAAGATCTCAGGTTTCATCATCCTCTATATGTTTTTTCTTTCACTACTTTTCTTTGCTCTTTCCAAGAACAAACCCAGATATTTTTATCTCTTTACTGAATGCCTTGATTCAGCCTTATTAAATTAAAGGGCAGAAATATCCGCCAGTGTGTGTCCCAGAGAACAGTGTTACGTTCTAGGATTCTAGACCCCATAAAGAATAGCCTTGCAGCTGAGAATTAAGTGAAAAAAGAAAAAAATAACATACCATAAAACCAAAGAATTCTTCATCTATTCATGCAGCAGGAGACAACATGCAAGGAAACAATTAGTTACTCAGTACTTCCTGCACCAGTATAAAGTACGCATTAAATAAGATAAACATTTGTGTTTACATTTAAAATGCCTAAGGTTTCCAGACACTGTGGTCACATGTGTGCTGTTAGTGTCAAGTGAGACAATTACACAGTGTTTGATACATAGCGACCAGGTTATATAAACAAAACTATGGGGTTCTAGGGAAAAGAATGATTGTATCTCTCTTGGTTAGTGGCATAAAAAACTACAAAATCCCACAGCTGTTTAATTCTTCCATGTCAGAGAGTGCGAATGAAACCGATTACAGCAGAACCGGAGAGTGCTCTTTTCATTAACCCACTGCACATCTAATTTCAGTGAAAATAAAGCTGTCCATGTCACCAGAAGGGTACAAAATGAGAAGTCAAGAGAAATTAATGTAGTGGCTCACTCTGTTTCTTTTCTTCTCCTTTAAATTCTGAAATTGCATAGCAGTAGTACACTTAAGGAGAGTATATATAGGTGAATATTTTGTGTATTTGTGAAAAGAAGCTGAAACAGAAGAAACCACTGTGGGAGAGAGCTCATTCTGATATCAGAGCTCAAATAAAATGTTTTTGATACAGCTGGGGCTAACAGTCTCATAGATATTAAGGTGACTCTTTCCATTAATATATTATTTCCAGTTGCTTAAAAATTTGGAATATTTTAACTATATGTGCCAAAATTGTCATCCTGGACTAAATTTACATGCAGAGGAAGGAAAGGATGATGACCTGCAACATTTCAGCCAAAAGTATTGATCTCTTTCTAAGGAAGATGGTGTTTCAGTCAAGGAATGGCAAGATTCTTTCCAGTCCCTTTAGGTTTTGGACTAAGCACCTGCAACTTTTCTGACACCTGGTTAGAAGTAATGATACAGATGTGACATTTTAGTTTGTGAAAGCACTGTCCTAGTCAGCCAACTAATAAATCCTTAAGCAAATATACTTTGTGCGTGCTTGGTAAGGGACTTTGTTAATTTTAGGAGCTCCACTTCTAAAACTCAAAACTTTCTGGCTTCGAGTATTTTCAAAACCTAGCTGAGCTCTGCTTTGCATGCCCCATGCTCACAGACTCACTTCAAGGTACCAGTGGCAGGTATCCTGATAGGCGACTCCAAGCCAAGGAGAAGCAAAACACAAAAGCAGAAACCTTGGCACCTGCTAAGGGCTCCTGAAGTACAGTCATCATGCACAAAAAATCTTTGTTATTGCTTGAGAAAGTGCTAGCTTTTCTAAGTACCACATAAATACGGGTCACTACCCATACTTCTGCACTCCTCACCTCTCTGTTAGCAAAGTGCTGAGTGGAGACAGTCATTGATCATGCAGCTGACAGAGGTGAGAGAGATCTTGCACTGCCACTCATGCACAAAGCCCTACTTTTTTCTTTGCCCCCCCAGCTACCTGTAACCTTCTGAGCAGAGCAGTGCTCACATGGTGAATTAAACCTGTTGAGCAAGAGGGTGGCTCACTGTCCAGGCAGTCAGAAGGGTCTTAGGTGCAGGGTCCCTACAGCAAATCTTCAGCTGGGCTTGGTAAAGACCCCCACACTGCAGAGTACGTGCACCCAGCTGTCCCACTGTTCTCTGTGACCACCCCAGCACATGCACAGCCCACAGCTGCCTGTCTTATTAAAATACATGTGAAACATCCTGGCTGCCTCACATGGGTAGTTCTATGCACCCACACCTGAATCTTTTCTCCTGACTACTTGCAAGTATTTTACATGTATATTTGTTGAGCACTGCAGCAGAACTGCCCAGGGGCTGACACTGGGATGGGCTAAATCCTCCCCCCAGCACAGGAACCAATGCACAGAGGAATGCAAACAGCGCTAACAGCTGCACTAAATGCCACACAGGTCACCTGGGGGAGCCTGCAGAACTGCCTCAAGTGTGCACCTGGTTGGCTAAAAACACATTTGTGGTCTTAACGGTCTTAGCAGTCTTGACCAACCTCACCTGGGACCTCCACCAACACCCATGGGCACAGAAACACTAACTTCCACTCAAGCTTTATTGGGTGTGTGGTTGTCCCCAGTATTGTCCTCTTGGATGGATTTTGTGTCTGCTGTGTGTTTCCTGGATGAACCTTTTGTGCACTTGTTTCAAGTCTTTTCTGGACTAACCTTTTCTGTTCTTGGCTGGACTTCCTGGGCCTGATATATCCTCTTGTAGTGTCTGAGACTGGGCAAATCCTGTCACCAGCACCCAGCTGTGCTGTCTTCAGCCTCTGTAGGACTGTGCCTTAAGTGAGGGCCATACTTGTGCTGGATCTAGCCTTGGCTGCTGGCTTGTCCTCCTTTTCCTTGGGGAGCAGCTCCCAGTAGTTCAGTGTCCAGATGACGGCAAAGGTAAGCCTAAACATGTGACTGCTAGTTTTGAGCTATGTGTTAGTAGAGCGAAGCCTTTGTGCTTTTAGTGTTTCAGTAGTTATTTGATAAATTGAAGTTGGCTGATAAGACTTTGTGAAGCTTTGTATGATACAGACAGATGTGTGTCATGGAATTTGTTGTCAAATTTCAGTCTATCAGCACAATTATGTTTGTGACTGTAACGTGAAAATGAGTCTATGTGGAGTACACTGCCTTTAGACAAACCTCTTAATTAGAAAGGAACAAATTTCTCCTGCCCTGTTTTCATACTGTTGACTCCAGGAAGCAGAACAGATTGCAAGTCTGGGTGAGGGTTTTGATCTGGGCTAAGTAAGTAGCATGTCAGTATACCTGAGTGACTTTCTTCACCCTGAGCCTTGTCTGTCGATGCAGAGGAAATAGCTGTGAGCTGGGTGCTGAGGAACACACCTGGCACCTGGAGCAGCAGCTGTAGTTTGAGGCAGTAAACACACTGGAGAACCATCAAGAACTGAGACTATTGTGGGAAGAGGCAGGCTCTAGGTCAAGGCCAGGGAATAGGCTAATGGAAATTGCTGAACATGGATCCTGCAATGAGGAGCTACTGCACAGGCAGGAATGAATCCAAACCAGTCTGAGAGGCAGTGGGGAAGACCAGGGACTGCTCAGTAAAGCATGCAGGGTTAAAACTAAGACTAGGCAGGAAAGAAGCCTCAAGAGGTAAGAGCAGAAAAGCAAGTGTGTGTATGGGAGAAGAGAGAGGAGTTTATCTGGCAAGATGGATAGGATGTGAAGTCAGTAGGGCCAGGATTTCATTCCTTGTAGGTGCCCATGGAACCTTTACTTTTTTGAAATGACTGGTACTATGAAAGTACTGTCTATCTTGGGCTGGACTTCTAACTTAGCTGTTCCTCCTGTCTCCTTATGATGCATGTAGTTAAAATTACTTTTGGAGGGGTTTGGTGAAGACAAATTAGTATCTGCTCAGTCCTAGGAAGAGCTTGTCAGAAAATCATTCAATCATCCATCTAATCCTGTGGAACAAATAAATCCTGGCCTGTTAATTCAATGAGGAGAAAAATTTTGGATTGCTGTTAACCTGTTAAGCACCAGCCATCCACTGCTCTGAGTCTTGAGGATCCCCTGGAAGAAATGGTACCTGCTATGTCACAAATAATTGGGCACAAAGGAACCACATTAAACTTATGTACATACATAAATCTTGTTCTGGAGTTTTCCTTAACCTGAGTGCTTCTACAAAGTATCCGGTTCAAAAGGATATGAGCCTGAACAAAGTTCCTAGATTCTGAATGTCTCAAAATTATGACCAAGTATAAATCCTTCTTCAGCTGTTCCTTTTGATATACATTCTCTCACCTGCTGTTTCCTGAAATCTAGGCCTGAAGTATTCAGGTGCACATTAATCCAATCAATACCTGGCCCAATTTTTATCATACACTTCAACTGGAGCAGATTTGTGGGAAATGAAGACTTGAACATTCAGCTGTTCAAAATATCCATGTGTTACTGCACGCAGCTCTTCCATGCTGCTTCCTAGTGGAAGTACCTGTGCCAGATAGGGGCTCAGGATTCTCCATGGGATCTTTGTCCCATAGCAACAGGGGCAGCTGCTTAATTGAACTGGGAAATAAATGCTAAGGGAGATGACTTTTGTGTCAGTGGTAAGTGGTAGGTCTTTGCACCTCTCGGTCCTGTGATTATTTTCTGGAGCAATACCTTCACTGAAGATCCACTATGTATTACCAGTCTTTTGCTAACCTGTCAGCTGCATGGAGGGATAGAGGCTTAAAGCACCAAGTAGCTATGGTTTAGTAAACCTGGGGTAGGTGTCAAGGGGTGTTTCTGGGCTTGCCCTCCATCTTCACGTAGTAAACGCTACCAGAAACAAGATCTGTCCCTTTCAGAATTATAGGAAGTAAGCTTTGAGAAACATTAAAGGCTAGGCCCCCAGTTTTAGCATGTAGATTACCAGGGACACATGGGGTGGGCTCTTTTGGCTATTGGGCAAGCCAAGAGGACAAGTGGCTTCTTGATATGATCTTCAGTTAATGCATTTAGTAAACTTACCATATAATTACACACCATAAAAGGCTTACTAAGATGTTTTTCATCTGAGAGAGTACTTAGAGTTGAATGGGTTTCATAGCTGAAACCATACACATTGCATTTACACAAGCAGAACAACAAAATGTCAGTTGCAGAAGTCTTGTCACTGTCTAACATAATGTAAACAAACATTTAGCTGGAAATCTTAAGAACAGTGCTGACTTTTCTGGCTCCTATTCTTTTCTGCTTCCCGTTATATTTAGTGTCCTTTATATGCAGCAGCTGTGTACATGTGAATGGCTGATCAAGCATCTTAGTTATTTTCAACTGCATGCAGTTCAGCTTCCGTGAAAGCAAACATATTTGGAATGCCTGGCAAACTGTTATTTGGATCTGCCTTTAAATTTCAGTTCTTTGCCCTTCACAAAGTAATTAACCATTGTGTTAGAAGATGCAATTTAGTGTCAATTTTACTAGGTGTCAAGCTTAGTATTCCAGAGAACTCGTTCAAAACAGTGAGCTGCCAACTGCCTGTATAGTATCTTCTCAGATGTACCTGCTTATGTTGCTTTGTGGTTTTGGAAGTGGGAGCTCTTTAACAGGATTGTTCATGGTGAATAGAGAGATCCACAGTAAGAGGCACTGTGAGTATTGGTTTAACTAAGGTAATACACAAAAATATGAAACCTGATTATCTTAACCTTTGAGGACAACCATTTGGTCCATTTAGAGAAATATAAGGACATCATCATCTCGCAGTTGCATTTTCTTTTGAATGTCTTACTTCTAAACACTGAGCAGGTGTCAGAGTTTGGGGTTGTTTTGCTCTTGAAGAGAAAAGGAGAGATGCATTCTTAAAACAGTGACTAGGCGGGTATGTTGCTCAGTAAACATCTGGAAGCTATGAACTCAGAAGCAGTTGTAACCCCTGCCCAAGTGAAGCTGCACTTACATCTCTGAGACGACCTCCTCAGCAGCACATCTGCTGGGGAGAGCTGGCCTGGGACAATTATTCTTGTTTGAATGTCTCTGCAGTGTCATGTCTTCCATGTAGGCTGGTGCAGAGGCAATAAAATGTGCGAACACTTTTTCCATGACAAAGGAGGAAAGTGAGGCATTGGTGGGTAAAGTCTTTCAGGATACGTGCTTCAAACCTGTACATCTTCTTCCTGACAATATTTGCTGCTATGTTTTGGGGAACAAATGAACTTTTGATCACTGAAGCATTTTAGAAACCTCTGCTCTAAATCTTGAATACAGGAACTTATTGTCTTCCATTAACATATGATGTATTGGGGCTGAGGATGATCAGGAGGGATCTTTGGGTTCAATCTGGTGCTCTGAAGCACCTGCCTGGAGTTAAGGACAGAGGTACAGGCACCCTGGAAACTTAGACAAATGAATTAGCTCATTTGGTGATTTTTTTTGCTTCAAGTTTTCTGTTTGTCAGATTTTCTTTGATTCTTTGCTGTTTAGTAAGCCTATATTTTAGTGGCTTATATTTCTGTAAGGTCAACTTTTGTTGACTTCATATTAAATTATCTGCTGATGGAGAGTATGAATTAAACCAAAATGTAAAATGCGGGAATGTTAAATTTTCTTGACTAGATGGAAAGTGTTCTTAATATCTAGGTCCATTTGTTGTAGCTGGTAGTACAGAGTATGTCATCACCTTTAAAAATCCTGTTTAACCAACAGCTTTACAATGTTTATTCAAACTGGAGAATTTCTAGGATCTCAATGTTAATTTTTCATAGAAAAATATGTAATTTTAAAATTATTTGTTCACGTTATTGTGGTTGAAAATCAGTTAAGGTTCTTCAAAGCATGGTGTCTGAGGAAACTTTATTATGGCAAGTGACCAGGATGGTTTTAGTCAGCTACTTTCTGTAGTAATCTGATTATTTTTTCCTGAAGTTATTGTCTTCTGTTTAGAGTTCAAAGAACTTTCTTGTTAACTATTCCCGTTCTGTCTAAATCAAAGCTTTGTGTGATTGTGGCAATTGTGTCCAAATGGCCTTTTGGGAAGGCAAAAACCTAAACCAAACTATATCAATGCATTTAGGAAGTTTCTATGACTCATTAACTAAATTACTTCAAAATGTTGAAGTAAACTTTCAGAGCTTCCTGGTTTGTTTTATTCCACTCTGGGTTTCTGAATGCTTCCAAGTTTCCCCCAAAGGAGAAAAGGGAATCCATGTGGGCATACTTCTGATGTACTACAAATGGTTCCTGTAAATGGGAGAGTTAATTCTTGACTCTGAAGTTCAGATGTCTCCCACTTAGAATTTAACTTCTAGCCTTACTTCAAGTGAAAAAGGGTACTTGAGAACTATCCTCTTGTAAAATGTTAGGATTTTGGGTTATTGGTTGTGTTGATAGGCTTGACTACCACAGTTAACAGCTTTGATTTTTCAAAACTGGAGAGTGTTCAGTGATTGTACTTGACAAAGTTGGTATCAGTGATAATGTTTTGACATTTGTCTGTTTGTTTTTATGGATCAGTTCTTTGACCCTGTTCACACTGTGGCTGCTCAAGCTAAGGCAGGTGCCATGTTGTGCCAAGGCGTATAAGTAGGATGCACAGAGTGGGATTAACTTCAGAAAGCATTGCCACTGAAAGCTCTTCCTTGAATTAAAAGCAGCTTCCAGTTTCACATGAATCTAAAAAAACATCTGGGATTTGTGTCTCCATCTCATGTGGAATAATTACCAGCTCTCACCAACAACTGTATTTTCTCAATTTTTGTCAATTTTAAGACATAAGACTCAAAATAACTTACAGCATTAAATTTCTGTGCAAATTTCTGGATGTCTACAATATCCTATTATTACTGATCTCATGTATTTGAATAATAATACTTCATAATTGCATTGTTATAGTCACAGAATTTACTTTAAGTGGATAAAAGGGAATTTAGAGAATTTCTGCTTAGTCTTTTCTCTTGGCTCTTGGCCTATTAATAATATCAGGTGTAGCATGTGAAGATGAATTGCTGTTCCCCCATCCTTTTAAATAAATAAATACTGTTCCTGCAAGTGTGATCTTACTCCGTGCATCTCAAATGCCCCCCTGACTCTCAGACCCTGACAACTTTATCTACAGTTTGGTATTTAATAACAATTTTTTCTGTGTTTACTCAGCTGTCAGGAATAGTCATTCTCTGTCCAGTTCAATGCACAGTAATGGCTTTTTGTTTTAAGTTCTGGGATGTCTTTTTTTTCGTTGTGGTGCAGAAATTGTAACTTGCCATTTCCTGTATTTCTTTTCTGAGCAGAGCACATCACTCTTGCTATTGATCACTGTTCCTATTGGATGATTCTCACTGGACTATTTTAGGTTATACTTTAATACTACTTGTCTGTTTGCTGCTTCTGCTTTTATCTGGTCCTGGTAAGCTGCTTAGTTTCCTGACACTTGATATTTTGGAGGTTTTACAGTAGAGCACATCAAAGGAGTACCTTTGTTTACTGCAGTGACAATACAGAACTTCATCCCCACTCACTAGTACATGTAGAAACTGCATGTATCTACTGTTATTAAATCCCTGAAAATTTTGTGGCCAAAAGTAGTGACCATGGCCTTAATCTGTTTGTACTACCAGGTTTTGTATTTACTTGTGCTTAGTCCCCATTTTATTTATATCCCTGTACCATGCTCAGCAAACTGCATTGCAGAAGCACATTAGGTGATAATGGCTGCCATCTGTCATGGAGAGGTTTTTCTTTAGGCACATCTCTGTTCTGTTTCTAAAAAAGCCCTGTCTACATGTCAGCAGTCTCAAATTGTATAAATGGTTATTTTTTTCTTTGACTATTTCAAACTTAATCATAGGAACTCTGACTCCAAGTACCCGAGAACTATAAATATATTGCACCTTCAATTATTTGTAATACTGTGCATGCTTTAGTACTCATATCCATGGAAATTAGCACGTGGTATGCTGGCAGATCAAATGCAGTTTTTCCTGAACCTTGACCACCTGCTCACATTCCTTTTAAGAGTTGCATCTCAAGACTGTTCACGGCACTTAAAACCTGTGAACTGTTTGAAAGCAGCTGCCATATTTGTCTGGTTAAAAAAAGCAGCTTTTAAAGTAACACTCCTTCTCTCCATATGTCTCTCTGCTATGATGCTTGAATATTGCACTCAGTTTTCATGTATTTCCTGGGAATCCTCTAAAGCAAAAATGGAAACAGCCTATTGAGAAGAAACAGTTTCCTTGATTGTACTAAAATTGAGAAATAAAGACTACGTGCACATACCTGTTCTCTCATCCTGAACAACCTTAGATACATATCTGTCTTGCTGTGAGAAGCACCTTTGAAATCAAGTAAAATTACTTCTTTGCAGAAGGTATATTTTATATATATATAATTTTTTTATTTTATTTTTTATAATTTTAATGTTTTTTTGCACATGCATTTGCAAAACTGCTATAGAAAAAAATATCTTTCCTGTTGAATTATATATATTTTCATGCATAAAGGTTTTTGTCAGTTGTCTTTTGTGGACATGTATCTCTCAGTTGTCATAGGTGGAGATTTCTCTTTCAGCTTTGTGTGTGTGTATATGACATAGTAAGATCACAAGAGTTCGACATTAGATTGTCTGCCCTTGTCACACAGAAGCTGTTCACTGAACACTGATTTTTCACACATGCATGCATCAACACAAGCTACATTGCATCTATCGCCTGTTATCTTGTTGTATCATGCCTGAGGCTTGTCAAGCAGTGACTGCCCTTTGGGTCAGAAGTAAAAACAAACACACAAACCCCTAAGGCTTCACTTCTTCAAATAGTTGCCCTTTACCCTTCTACAGAAAAACTGTAACTGTACCTAGCAAGTTGCTCTGACCCGAATGAATTGGCTGTGAGCAATTCCCCTGCAATGCATGGCCTTTTTTATCAAAAAACAAAATAAAGAATTCAGCACCTTGCACTCTTGACTAGTTCCAGATATGGAAGCATCTGAGGGCATTTGCATTTTGCTTCTAATCAATACTGTGCTTGAGGCCAGGCTATTTTGCTTCCTTCTCAAGGGTTACATGCAGGGTTTAGACAAGTTATTGCAATATAAAGGTTAGGAAACAGATCTTGTGATGCAACCTTTGTTATCTATTGATTGCCTATCTGTATTTTTCTTTTCATTAGCCTGTGTTCGGTTTTACTTATGATGTTATTGAGGGACTGCTTTATTTGCTTTTACTAACTCTGAATTACCCTTAAAACAATGCAGTTCTTACTACTAATTCAGACAGAAGAGAAACCTGGAAAACCAGATTTAATTTTTTCCCTCTGAAGCTTACTTAACATGGTAAAGTGGGAAAGAGGATAGATAAGTCTGTAACTGAATGCAGCAGCTAAAAGCCTTAATGCTCAGCAGCATTGTTAGAAAAGAATAATTTTATTTGACTTGTGTTGTGTTTACCTTCCACTCCTTGTACTCCAAGAAGAAGCTCTAAAAAGGACACAACTAGCAAAGGGCATTGCAAAGAAGAGAAAAGAAAGTCTTTTGGCTTTCTGGCTTTGGCAGCCCTAGTCCAGAGAATCCTTGCTGTGTACATACTGCAATTATTTTCTGATTGCAACCTTTCTTATAGAATCATAGAATAGTTAGGGTTGGAAAGGAGGTTAAGATCATCAAGTACCGACCCCTCTTCCATGGGCAGGGACACGTCACACTAAACCATGTCACCTAAGGCTCTGTCCAACCTGGCCTTGAACACTGCCAGGGATG
>JBAFWW010013552.1:6303-23528 GCA_036873685.1 Agapornis canus | reverse complement strand
TCTCTCCCCCAGGCTGCCCCAGCCCAGCTCTCTCAGCCTGGCTCCAGAGCAGAGAGGCTGTGAATTAGTGGGGTGCAGAAAGTGTAAAGGCTTGTGAGGATCTAGTCTGTTGCTTTCTGTGCATAATGATGTGTTTCATTTCTGTATGAAAGCATGATGCTTTGATAAGATACCATCTGCATTGAGCCAGGTGTTTTAGCCACCCCTTCAGCCAGAGAGAGCCCCAAGTGTCCCATTTTCCACACTGCATGGAAAACCCTGGAGCCTATGCTGGCACCTTCCTGTTGCTCTTGAGTTTTTTTGCATGGAGTGTGCTCTGGTCTTGCAGTGGTGAGCAGCAGGATAAAGCTCAGGTGTAGTTACTTGCCAGCACCATGCTGAATGTCTTCCTGAGAAGGATGTTGGCTTGATTTTGGGAGCTCTTAAGGGAAGGGACTGAAGCTCTTACTCTTTTATTGTGTAGGAACATGTGCCTCATGCACATCGCTCCCTAACTTTCCATCTGGGAAATAAAGGAACTGTTTGTATTTGTAAGCAGTCCTGGAAAGGAAATGAATTACAGGAATCGTCTTTAAAGGAACATCAGACCAACAGTTTCTATTTTGATTGTGGTTTTCAGTTTCACTGAGTTGTAAACCTGGAGTAGCTTCCCCTGAGCAGAGCACTCTCCATGCAGCATTATTCAGCTGTTTCTCAGCTGCTGCTGGCTACTGTACCATGCTACAGCAATTCCTCTCTGGCCATCATCTTCCTATTGCTTTAGGTCACCACTGAGCTTGTGCTTCATGCTTATGAAGCAGTAGTGCTTCATAAATAACAAGATGTAGTGAGGCAAAGAGGAGGATCACACACAGCGCCAGCCTCCTGCTCTGACCAGATCCCTCAGGTTTGGGAACTGCAGCCAGATGATCCCTTGTCATGGAATGGGTCTTCTCCAGGTTAATGTTATGTGGCTCTCCTCTGTCCCACCCTTGCAGTTAAATGCTGCCTCAAGCCAGAGAAGGAATGGATACAGTTGGCTAACACTTGGAAATCCCTTGGGAGCTGCAGAGGAATGCTGGGATAATGGATGCTGATCATGGAATAATGTTGATGCTGCACAGTATTCATCTATTCGTATTGTGGATCCTTTGCTTATAATTAGTTAGCATTGCAGCGCAGGGCAGGAAGAGTTAGATACTGCTGTGCTGCTGCTGCTTTCTCATATCCTCCCTCTGCCTCTGTACCTCTCGTCTTGTGGCTCTTGCTTTGATTGCAAGCAGGTCAAGGCAGGAAATGTTAAACCTTGACAGTCCAGAACTGCTTACAATGGAGACAGATGTGGGAACACCATTGCAGTGGGGACTCCTGCACAAGGGGGTTTGCAGCAAAACCAGTGTCTGTCTGGGGTGTGGAAGGTGGTGGGTGTATTTAGTTCTTCTCAGCAAGCCAGGCCAAGCAGCACATGCATTGTGGTGCTCAGAGGACCTGGTTGTAATCTGCCTTGCACCTGGTTTCACAACAAGGTGGTTGTTGCTGGACCAGGGTTCTGATTTATTCTGGTTTGAGAGGGATAGAGAAAGAAGTCGGGATCCTTCCAGGGATCCTGCCAGGTTAGGTTACACCTAAGACTTCAAAACCAAACCTTTATAAGGTATGTAGCCTATGTAATCCGTCAAAATACCCTGGAAAATACAGGAGAGACAGACACAGCCATTTTGCTTTGGGATATAAACAGCACAAGCACTGCAGCAGTGTACAGGAGAGCCAGGACATGAGTCTGAACAGAAGAAGAATTGGATTAATGTGTTGATCTTGGCCAACAAGGAGATTTGCAGAAGGAAACAACATTCCTTGGAGGAAAAGTGAGTTTTATTGGAAGTAAGACTCCAGTTTTAATATTGAAAGTGTTGCCCTGGAAAGATGGACTTTGGAACAAGATTTTAGCTGCTCTAAGCTGGCAAAGCTCAGTTTGCCTGGGTGGCTCTGAGGTGACCAGTACTGTAAAGCTGGGGGTTGCCACCTGTGGCTGGGCTGGATCTCCTTCTTTCCCTCTTCTCAGAAAGAGAACTTTAAACCCAAACATCTGATTGCATGAGCGTCTTATCTCTGCCTTCCCTGTTTGTCTGCAGGTACGTTGGTGAGCTGATATCCGACTCAGAGGCAGATGTCCGTGAAGAGGACTCCTACCTCTTCGACCTTGACAACAAGGTACTGTATCTGAAGGTGTCTAATGAGACAAACCCAAGGTCTTGCCTCTCCATAAGGGCAAAGAGAGTCTTTGTCTCCATCTTGACACACAGCAAAGAGGAGAGCCACAAAATATAGAGGGGTTGAGGTAAGGCTTAGGGCTTGTTCAAGCAATGCTGGTGTGTGCTCCCCACACCAGTTTTGATGCAAGATGCTCTTCTGTCAAACCTGTTCAGGTGTCCTGGGTTGAGTTGTTCAGTTTTTGATACTCAGTGTGTATAGGCAGCCTTGCAGTCCTGACTGACAGCTTTGTGAGTTCTTCATAAAAAGATGAGTTGGAAGACTGAAAAAGCAAGCCTGGTTCACTCAAAAGGGATCCATCCGATACCCTGGCAGAGGCTGGAAGCTTGTTCTGCTGATAGTTGTCCTGTGCTGCTCTGTGGAGAGCTGTCTCAGAGCAGAAACTCTGCTTTGAAAAGTGCCATCTAAAGTTTTTTATCAAAGCCATCACTTCAGACTTTGCTTGGGGAAAGGAGGAGCGCGGTGGCTTCCGAGATGTCTTGTTTCTGTCATCAGCTAATGCCAAAGGAAGCTTTGCTTTATTTTGGCTTTTTGCCTTTTTTCTCTTTAAAGCAATACATGACCAACTGAAAGAAGACAAGTGATGGGTGCTGTAGTCAGTCTGAAAGCAGCAGGGTCAAACTGTGATTATGGAGTTGAAAAGCACCAGGGACTTCAGCCTGGTTTGTGCATTTCAAGCTCACCTGGGCCTTGCTGGCCTTCAGATAAGCCCCTAGCTGCCTGCCTTGATGGAGAACCTCTGGGTTTGCTCTTAGGAAGCCTTCAGTGAAGCAAAGAGGAAGACCCAAGGCTGATAATAGCAACACAAAATAGCAGCATATGTGTGTTACAGGACCATGTGGGGTGATGCCTCCCCAGCTGCTGGCACACCTTCCCTGGTTCCTGCCCCAGTGGGGTGCTATGATCTGGCAGCACTCATCCATTAACAGTGGTGAGGTGCTTGCTCAAAAGGGAGCTTGAGCACTGCTAATGGAGCCTTTTGCTTTTGGCCTCTTTGCAACTGAAATTAGCTCCTGTAATTAAAGCCTCTGGCTTGCACAGTCATTCTCTGCTGGAATAAAAAAGCCCCAAGGGAGGTTCTTTTCTTTTCAAGGAAAACAAAATATTACTGCTCTCTGGAAAGGGAATTTCTGTGTTCTCCCTTGCACTTTTATCTGCAAAAACCTGTGTTTTCTTGAGGCTCCAGCTTTGTGTTCCCTTGCTCTCATGTTCAGTTAAAGAACAGAACAAATGCTATTGCCCTATCCAGCAGCTTGTACCCCTAAGATGTTTGTCTGTACCAGACATCAATCCCACCGTGCCAAGCTGGTGCTTTGCCTGGGCAGGATGGAGAGAGCCAATGGACCAAGCAGTGACAGGAGCATTGGGCTGGTGTGGGCAGAGGGCTGTGCAGAAAACTGGGGGTTCAGGGTACTCTTGGATCTAAAAGTGTGTGTTTAGTCCCTTTAAACCTGCAGTGGGCATCCTGCCCTGGTTGCTTTTCTGGAAGCTCTGCAGAGTATTGGTGGAGTGACCAGTAATTTGGTCAACTGTTTTATTTTAACAAGTAGCAGTAGTCATAGAGCCATGGAGTCAGGGGATGGTTTGGGTTAGAACGGGTGTTAAAGCTCCTCCAGCTCCAACCCTGCCATGGGCAGGGACCCCTTCCACTGGAGCAGCTCGCTCCAAGCCCCACTGTCACTAATCTCAGGTCTGTGGGACAGAAAACAGACACCAGACAGGGCACTGCTTGCTTGTTGCTGTTGTCCCCTTTGTGGCCTTTTCCACCTGACTCTTCATCAGAAGTAAGGGGTTTTCATTTTCTTTCCCTTCTCCCCTGTTCCCCCAGGACAGACACAGAACCAGGAGCCCATCCTGAAGTTCTCTGAGAGCCATGCTCCTTGGGTCAAGGAGGAGTGCAGCAGAAGGCTGCTATCTGCCACAGCACAACCTTCACTCAGCAGGGATATACAAGGAATTCCAGGAATCACAACAACAGGCTCAGGGAGCAGAGCAACACGTCCCACTCACTCTGTAGTCATCATTAGTGATTGCTTATGTGGATAGGGTCCAGAGGAAGCCTTTGGCTGAAGCCAAAGCACTAACTCAACTCAGAGTTTCACACAACAGGAAATATCTCATAAGCATCAGTTTTTGCTTGAGTGGTTTCTAGTGGGGTACTAAAGGGAGCCAGAACTGAGTAAATGATAAAACAGATTAAAACACAACCACAAGCAGCCAGGCTCCCCCTGTTTCCCCTATAGCCATCCCATAGAACCTGCCTCTGTTTCCCTTACCTTCAGGAATCAGCACATCCAGACACTCGAAGCTCACTGCACACCAAAGCACCTACTGCAGACCCCACTCGCAGCCTGAAGCAACCCACTGCCAAGAGAGCCACTTCTTTTCCCACTCCCCCTTTTGTCTTCCTCTCCCATGCTCACACCTGCAAGCAGGGCTAATGGAGACAATTAGCTCTCATTAACACCTTCCTCCCTATGGCAGACATCAGCCCTCTTGCAGGTCTCATTGCCTTGGGAGGACCTCCCCAACTCAACTCAGGCTCTGTCTGCGCCTCTCTATGCTGCACCTCAGCCAACAAAATGCATAAGCACACTCTTGGCGCTTTTCTGTGCTTCTGAGATGTCTTGGATCTTGTCCTCAGCCTCCAAGCCATGGGTAGATTCCCATTTCTGTAATTCTTTTCCTACCTGCACTTTTGCTCTGATTTGGATGTGGTGAACAAGAACCGGCCATTAGGCTTCTGCAGCTTCCTTGTAAATGATGCCTTTATCCCCACCCACGGATGTCAAGTGACTCCCCCTTCACAAGGGAGCTCCATGCTCCCATTCACTGCTTACATTGGAGAATATATTACTTGTAGTTTAGTCTTTGTTTTCCCTATCTACACAGGGAATGACCTAAAGCAGCAACAGAGCCAAACTACAACGACTTACACATGGCAAAGAGAATTAGTTATTGGGAAGGACTTCCAAACACTACATGTGCTCTGGTGCAGCCACCCAAAATCTTACTTGTTTTCTTAGGAACAACTCCTGTATTCCCAGAAAGTCAGGATGTTTCTGGCACGTTAGTAAGAGGAGGCACTGATTGAAGTGGATTCAGTCCACATCAAGAGAGGATCCGAGGCTCATTAGCATATTTAGTCTCACCATTCCTATGAGATAGGGAAAGTCCAGTTTTGCAAACAGGGAACCATGGAGACACTGAATGACTCGTGTGGAGTCACACAGGAAACCTGTGGTGGGGAAAGGAAGGGAAATCAGACAGCTTTTCCAAAGTCCCCCGCTTGTACCCTAACCTCCTCCCTGCCCTGCGGCACCCACTGAGGGGTTGGTGGTCAGGGATAGTGGGAGCCCTCAACAGTCTCAGACAGTGGAGTTCCTCAGCCTACACTGGCTGAGGGGTGGACACCGGGATCACCTTGCTCTGCTCTGCAGCACAGCTGCAAGCTCTGTGTCATATGGGGCCAGCACAGAGCCTGGACCTTCACTTGGGTTAGAATCATAGAACCAGCTAGGTTGGAAACCTTGAAGATCATGGGCTCCCACATACCAGTTTCCTGATAGTATTCAGCTCTTGAAGCACATTTGGAGGTATGGAGTGGGAATTCTCTAGCCCTGCTCCCAGGCTCCAGAATGGGGATGGGACTCACTGGCTCTGCGGCATACACATTGCCCAAATACCCTAGGACTGCCTGTTGTCACTGGGAAATACTCACTGCTGGGGAGAAATTCGCTCCACTCAGGAATGCTGTCTCCACACTTCTGCCCAGCTTGTTGGCTCTCTCCAGAGGGAAGTGAGACACTGCTGGCAATGCTCCCCGCTGGAGGAAGGAATACATCTCTTGATGGAAACATTGCATTGGTGAGAGGGGAAGGAAAGGAAATAAATGAGTTTACAAAAACAGGTCTTTTAGCTGCTTAAGTCTCAGTCTGGAAGGTTTCACTTTGAGTAAGTATAGGGTGTCTCTGCTCTAGGATTAAAGTTATTGTCATTATTGTTATTGTTGGCTATTATTGTTATAATAATATATATAGTTATAATAAAAAGTTATTGTTAAAGTTATTATATCCAGTCCTTGATTACTGGCATCTCTCTTTGTTCCTGGACTTATTATCAGCTATGCAGGCCAAAAGTCTCTAATTAGGGACTGCAGTTTACAGGCTTACCCAAGTCCCCAGCAAGGAAGTCATCAGCATGCAAGCTAGCTGCAGTGTGTTTGAGTAAGAGGCATGTGGAGCCAGGCAAGCACCCAAAGCAGAAGTTTGAGTGCTTCCTTTGGAGAGGACCAGCCTTTCAGAGGTCAGGGCTTCCCCAGCATTTCCCCTGGGCTCCCATAAAACCACTGGAGTCACAGGGACAGCAATAAATTCCACTTGTAGTTTCTTAGTAATAAACTTCTGTCCCAGCTTCGAGATCCATGGTGGTGCAAGTGGACTTTCAAGAGCCATTCATTATCTTGTGAAGTGGCTTGATCTACTTTTAACAGTTCGTGCTGCACTCTGGTTACCCATTGCTGGTCCCCAAGTCAAATTGCTATGGCAGGACTTCCAAGGAGAAAGCTACCTTCGGCATGAACTGCCTTCAACAACTGTTCTAACAAGCAGGAGAGATGTGTGCCAGCAAATAATTATCAGGGGTTGTTCAATAAAGCTGCGAGAATTCCCCTAAATAACTTTCCTATTAGCGTGATGAGTTCCTGCACGTCACCTATCCTTACCCAGAAGGGACACGCTGCTGGAGCACGTATGTGGCTGTCATGCAGACAGCAGCCCTAATCCTCTCCCAGACCTCACGCAATCCCATTGGCATCAGAGTTTTTCACACTGATGCAGGTGACTTCATTCAGCCCATAACTCCCCTCACTCTGCAAACTCCAGCTGCTGCTGTTGTCTGTCATGTGCATCCTGACACCCATCAGAGGAAACCACAGTGGTTTAGAGACAGTGTTTAGTTCTAGATGGACTTTACCATAGCATTATCTCGGGGCAAGATTGAGTTACACCCTTGGAACCATTCATTGACACAGCTTATGGGACAAGAAATGCTGCCATGCAGCAGAAATGACCTCTTGTAAAGATTTGGAGGCAAGGGAAGACTTGGCAACTTCTGCATTTAAATGATTTGGGAAAAGAGCTGAATTAGCAACCCAGCTTCTGCCAGTGTTTAACTGGGCTTGCTCATAAACAGCATGCTTTTAGTCCAAGGGGAGCAGCCCTTGCAGCATCTCTGCTCCCGATGCACCATGGCCAGAAGAACACATTCCATCCGAACATAATCAGAGAGGGAAAATCATTACAGAGGAGCCTGACTTCAGGCTTGTGGCAGGACAGAGTCACCTTCTGTCCCCTGGCAGGGACATATGCAGACTATGCTCTGAATTTTCCAAGTAATATTTCTTTTCTCTTTAATAGGAAGGTTCAGGATTAAGTGTTTGAAGTGTTTTTTTCCTCCTTAGTGGTTTTCTTTTATTTTCCCAATCTCCCTTAAAATAGAAACTATCTGAACAATGTCTGACAGAGCCATAAATCCTGCATATATTCAGGATCATATTAAGACTGTTTTTCTTTTGGGAGCATTGGATATTAGACTGAAGATCTATTTTTGGCAAGATTTGCGTCAGAACAGACTGTTTAATGCACTGAGGGAAGCTTGGATGGTTGATGGAGGCTGGCTGCAGAATATATGGATGCTGGCTCTAGATCATGCAAAAAGCCAGCTGCACTGCAGCATCTGCCCTGACCACTGCCCCACTTGCAGCTGGAGGAGATGCATATGGAGAAGGTCTAGCACTGAACACAGCTCTAAGGAGAACACTGCTGAGCCCCAGCTGTCAAAATGACATGAATAAAGTGGGAGGCAATTTAGAGGCTCAGCAGATGGTGCTGGAACAGAGACGAGGATGTGGGAAGTATTCCCATTTTCTGCCTGGTTTTAGCTTAAACTGTCAACCTGTTCATACACAAAAGTTCTTATCTAAGATCCCTCCCTGACCAGCTCCTTGTTATCAATTTTGAACTCAAATGTGGGTTCTTTGAAAGGATAAAACACTTCGAGGAATGCATCCTTAGGATGTGTGGGGTTTGATCAAGAGTCACTGCATAAACAAAGCATACTGAGGAAACCCAAGGACATGAAAACTTTGGAACCCTCTCTGTCCATCTCCTATGCACAGACAGACAACTCCCTGCAGTTACCCTGAGCCCTGCAGACATTAACAGAACCTCTCATCTTCCACCTCACTGTATCCTATCAAGCACCTTTACCTATATTTTGTCAGGCAAAATTAGGGACTTCTATTAAAGCTGAAGCCAAGAAGCTCTGCCTACTCTCCATAGCAAAGATGGAGGAGGTTAAGCACAGTAGAGAAATGCCTGGAAATGAGTGGGAGGAAGGAAATGCGTCACTGTAGGCAAGAGCTGGGAGCTGAAGTGCAGAGATACGAAAGCTTCTTCCACTTTACAAGATAAACATGAAACAAAACGAGGAGTTGAATCTGAGTTCCTGCTTCTGCTTTGAGACCAGTGTCCACGAGCTAACGGTGGTTTTCATTTTGGTGTGTTTGCTGGGGTTTTTCTTTTGGTTCCTTGAGATGGGTGATTTCATTCAACAAAGAACAAGCAGTTAGCAATCGCGTCAGACTTCCAAAACTCAGCTTCTCCTCATCCAACTGAATTGCAGGACAGATGGAAAGGCAAAAGCCTATGATTTCTCCTGCACTCAAAAGCAAAGGGGCAGCACTGATGTGAAGATCACTTGCTCTCTTTACCAGAGAGCTGGAAGAGAGAAGCAGAGAGCAGCCTAAAAGCCACCCACCAGTTCCCAGGCAGTTGGATCCTGGTTTTCCCCATCTATAGTGGCAGAAAGAGTGAGATCCTGGTGAATTCTGTAGCCAAAGCTACAGAGGAGCTTTTCTCCCCTGGAAGTTACCTCCGAATCTCCCTGACATGCTCAGGGCTGGTTCTGTTCTGGTTTAGTTCCAACCTGACATTTCAAAGTTTGAGGCTTTAGGAAAATGTCCCGTACATGAATAGGTACCGAAAACATCACAGTGCTGGAGTTCAGGAATCTTTTCCCCACCTCTGAAAGTACCAGGCAATCTCCATCTGCAGCTTACAGCATTTGGCTTTCTGCTTTCAAACCCAACTTCCAAAACTGCTAGGGAAAAAACCCACTAAAATATATACATCTTTCTGTATTTACTCCTCATGTAAAAGTCCTCACAGTCTGAAACATTTAACCTTCAAACATGGAAAGCTGTTTAAGCAAGGAGTGAATGACAGGTTGAATTCTTCCAGTGTAAGGGTGTTTTCTAAGCAAGCTTGATGATGGGAACACTGAGACACTTGTGGTCTCAAAGTCTTGGTGAACCACATTTGAACTTGCACATTAGGGCAGTTTCTGGCATTTGGGTTTCTACCTTTAAGTGAGATGAAAACCAAAAATACAGAAGTTCACTGAATAAAAACACCCAAGAATTTTTCTTTGAAGAAAGGTGGAACATTTCCTTTGTGATGTTGGTGTTTGACAATGCCTCTCCCACAGATACTTCCTTAACTTGAAAGCAGAAATCTTACTCTAAAACATGATGCTCCCTTGGAAAATACCCTATTCAATGAACCACAGCATTTCATTTATTGTTCTGGGTGAAAAGGTTTTAGTCAGCATTTATTCAACCTAGAGCTCCACATCAGATCCTAAACACTCATTAATGGCTTTCTTTTAATAAACATTTTCAAACCGCTGCACAGAAGCACCTAACATGCCACAGAGAAACAAGATTGATAATTATAATGTATTGAGAATGCTCAAAATCTGTTTTGATACCATAGCATCCAGTTCATACTAAAAGACAACGAACGAATATTACAAACCTCGAAGGTTACGTTGTGGAGGAGGTCTTTGTTAGCTTCACACATCTTTGTCACTGATCACAAGCCAGATGATGACACAGGTTATTTGACAGAGGCAGAAGCTTACAACTGAGAGCCTGAACATCTAAAAAGTGAGATGAGAAAAGTGATGATGAGGAATTGGGAAATTGTCAGCAGACATTACACAAATTTCAAAATTCCCTAAACTTCTGATTTTTACGAAGTATTTTCCACCAAAACACCTTGTATGTCATCCAAAAGAGAAAAACAGAAAGAAACCTTTGGAAAAGCAAAAGTGCAAGCACAGAAGGGAAACCCACCCAGAAAATGACCTGTTTTCTTCTGCTGCTTCTTTTGTGTTAAGCAGCATGCATAGTCACCACTAGAAATCATAGAATCATAGAATAATCTGGGTTGGAAAGGGCCTTAAGATCATCATCCAATCCCCTACCATGGGCAGGGATAGACCATGTCAACCAAGGTTCTGTCCAAACTGGCCTTGAACACTGCCAGAGATGGACCATTTATCACTTCTCTGGGTGACCTGTGACAGAGCCACAGCACCCTCACAGTAAAGAACCTCCTTACATCTAACCTGAACTTCCCCTCTTTCAAGCTTGAACCCATCACCCTTTGTTCTATTGCTAAAGCCCCTGATGAAGAGTCCCTCTCCAGCATCCTTGTAGCCCCTTTCAGACACTGGAAGTTGTTCTGAGGTCTCCATGCAGCTTCTCTGCTCCAGGATGAACAGCTCCATCTTTCTCAGCCTGTCTTCATACAGGAGGTGCTCCAGCCTCTTATCATCCCATGGCCCTTCTCTCTACTTGCTCCAACAGCTCCATGTCCTTCTTATGTTGAGGACACCACAACAGTACACAGTTAAAGCAATGAGAAAAGCATGATCTAAATAAAACCTGACAACTGGATTGATTCCAGTCACAGCAAAGTACTGTCATAGGCTGTGAAGCTGGAAGTCTTTCCCCCCACTCATTTAATAGCAATATTAATATCTGCTTTGACCCTTAATAAATAACTTCTCCAGCAGCCTGCTCACATGCAGGGGCCATCAAGCTTCACAACCTGATTCTGCAAGATGTGTCAGTGGAGACACAACTGTAGGAGAAGGAATGTTAGGAGAAACCTGGAAACTTTGTGCGTTTTTACTGTTTACTCTTATCCTTATTCATCTCAGTAATGTGATGGAGCAGGATGATGTATGATGGTAAGGAGACATCTCTCAGATGGCTTTCCTCAGTGGGTTTGCCTAGCAGGCACACAGTAGTCTAGCAGACTTCTGCAGCCACTGCTGGGTGTCACACGAAGTCAGAACACACCAAGGAAGTCAGAGATCATAAAATTCTTAGGGTGGAAAAGATCTTTAAGATCATCAAGTCCAACTATTAATCTAATAGTGCCAAGACTACCAATAGACCATGTCCCTAAGCACCACATCTTTTAAATACCTCATTTATACAGTTTGTGAACACTTTTAGGGACAGTGACCCCACCACAGCTCTGGGCAGCCTATTCCAATGCTTGATAACCCTTCCAGTGAAGAAATTGCTTCTAAACTCCAGCCTAAACTTGCCCCGGTGCACCTTGAGGCTGTTGTATTGCTCAGGATGAGTGGCCAAAAGAACAGACATGTCCACTCACTGCCCCTCAGAGCCCTAAAGAGGGCTGAGGATAGGACCTGCCTGCTGTCCCTTGAGAGGAGTCACTGGAGCCTGAGCACATGCTTTCACTGTGTGCAAAACAGAGAAATGGTGTTATCTTTTGTTATCATTATTTTTATTTACAGCAGTTCTTGCAGGGTTTCATTGATTTAAATGTCACAACAAAACCGAGATTAACTACCCTTTAGACTTTGGAAACCAGCCCATAACTTAAGATTCAGCCAATGCTGCATGCCAAGTCTATGGCACCTCTGTAGATATCTGGTTTTAAGTCAAACATCTAACACTTGCTTACCTTCAGCCACATCTGGAAGGCCTGGTGTGGTCTTTCACTAACTGCTGGCATCTTACAGCCTAGGAAGTAATAAAGGTAAGGAACAAAAGCAAAGGGTTACAGAAGTCATCCATGCCAAAAGTGGATTAGCACTGGGGGCTCGTGACTTGCTGGTTCTGTTTCCAGTGCCACTTTCCAGATGTTGAGTCTTCAGGATGTTCTTTGTTCTGTTACTTTTGTGCTGCTTGTTCAAATGACCCCACTATAAATATTGCTGTGTAGGTAGTAGCAAGTCCAGCTTGCCCCGTTGGCTATCCTGTTTCCTCAACAGTATAAATGTCAGGCAAATTATACACAAGAACCTGAAAATGAAATATTCCCAAGTCAACAGTAAAATATCTTCTGTCAATAGACCTCATAGCCTCTCCCTTCCTGTTGCGTTCCACAAAGGGATTACTCATTCCTCACAAAGAGTACAACTGATTGCAGAGCCATTGGCGTGTTTCCCGTCCCATCCAAAACCAGGGAACTCCTGATATAGCTTGAGTCATTTTCCTCACAGTTCTTGTCAAGCTTATGCTCCTTTGAGCTGAATCAAACCAGGAACTTGGCTCTAAACCTAGTCTGAAGCCAAATGTCCTACTCAAAAAATAAGGACGCATGAGCAGATGGATGCAGCTTTTCTCAGTAACTTTTACCCCAGCCTCACACTAACTAGCTATTTCCAACAGCCTCTTGCAGCAAGTGAATTGCTCTTACAAGTCTTTGGGTCAGCTGCATTGAAAAAAACCCATGTTGGACTTTTCTATCAGGGTTAAATAAAAGCAACTGCACAGCTGAAATTAGATCCAGGGCGTCTATGAGCATGAAGCTAAGGTAATTGTAATGCAGTCCTCAAAGAAGCTCAATCAATAAGTCAGCTCTAAAAGAAGTCCAAAGCACAAAGACCTTGGATTCAAGTCAGGGACTCGAAGATAAGTCCTGCTCACTTCCATAACCTGAATCAGCATTTCTCATAAAGAAAGCTTTCATTGGCACTGGTTTGTATTTCCATGAAAAGTGGTAATTTTAAACGCTGAATTTTACAAGCAAGGATTTCTCAAAACAAGTTTGTGTCTACTCATCTCTAGTGTTGACTCACAGTAGGTGACCAGTTTCCCTTGGCTTGGTCTGGCTCTTGCGTTACCGCTATTACTCATGAGACAATAGTCTGAATAACTTCCAGATAAAATTAGCTGCGTATAATGAAATTTATACCAACACTGAAGCAAAAGACTTAGGTTTTATTATACCTGTAGCAACTCAAAGCTCTTTACTGAAACCCAGAGAAGGGAGAGAGATGGGTAGGAGAAACTTCGGATCAACTTGAGTACGTTTCCACTAAGTGTGGAGAAATGCTTGTGTTCTAGCCCAGAACATACCACCTAAAGTTTATCATTCTGAAGTAATAAAGACTTTTCTTTCAGAGCATATGTCTACAGTTCAGGAGTATATATGATCTCATAAAATATATATGATGAGATTTCCTTTATCCATATATGAGGATTCCCATTTCTTCTTGCCTGCACAAGGTCCCATCATTTGCTTAGCTCTGTGATTCTAGCACAGCCCTGCAGCACTGCTGGAATCCGGCGTGTTTTAGGGTGAGGATGTGTCAGCAGATCAGTACGCGAAGTGTTCTAAGCCCAAGCTGAGTGGTTTTGTGGTTTGCTTACTGATAATTGTATCACCAGTAATGGGTGGTTTCACACACGTAGTAACCTAAAAAAGGCTGTCAGTGTATAGGAGCAGATGATTTCTACCCTATACATGCCCAAGGGGCTAATATCAGACACTCTGTGGCGCACGCTTCGTTTTAAATTCAATACCAAAAGCACATATTAGTTTCATACAGCTTTTCATTACAATTGCAGAGATTTAAAATCTCCTACAATGATATAATGGTGGACTGCAACAAATGAGCAATTAAGATGTACAGCATTGTACGTTACAGCCTTAATTATTCCAACACTATTAAAGACATGCACTTTAAGGGGGTAAAGATTTCCAATGACAGATGAAATGCAGCAATTTTGTACTCTTCTAAAAAGCTTTGAGAATCCAGTGGATCAAGTGTTGGTTTAAAATTGTCTTTGTTCAACTTTTGTTAGTTTGAAAGCTTGTGTGAAGTCCATCCTGCTGCAGAATTTCAAAGAAACATGCTATTCTTCTGTGAAAATTTGCACCAAATTTGGTTTTCTTTACCAGAAACTGGGAAAGCTCTGCATGCACTAAGTGAAATCTAAAACCCAACCCATGATGGAGCAGGCAGAGGACCACTGGCTCATGGACTCCATTCCATGGGGCATAACCCTGTGGTTATACCTTCCTGTGCTGGTTATGGGCTCGAGCTCAGTTCTGCTTTGGCATAAAGGTAGAAAATCACATTTCTTGTATACCTTAGGGAACTTACCCATAATTAAATGAAAACAAATGCCAAATAACCAAGCATGTGTCTGGTTGCTATCCTTTTATCATTAAGACAGCTGTTCCTGTTGCAGCCCTGCAGTAAAAAGGAAGCCAAGCTCCACTCAGTTCCTGTTCTGTAAATGCTTTACAAATACTAACAGATGTCAATGAAAAGCTTCAGAGATCCTTCCTTTGTTAACAGCTTCTGGGAGGACTTCAGACATGGGACCAACAGCGATGGGAATGCCCCAGCAGATGAAGCCTGGTGGCTCATCACCGGCAGAGAGGAAATGTAGGAAGGAAGAAGGGACACGTGCTTTCCAGCTGATAGGAAGCCACGTACACCTTCCCAGAAACACTTTCCACGGAGGGATATAGAGGGGAACAAAAAGCAAGGTGAAAGATCCAGGAAAGAAAGAAGGATAGAAATGGCAGAGAAGCTTGCATCAGTAAGAGCTGACTGTGTTATAATCAAAAAGCTGCCTTGTCCCAGTGATATCCATACCCTGATGTGTGATTTCCACGTTCTTTGGAAATCGAGGAGTGAGTGAGATAGCCAGGGTCCAGATTGCAGGAAAAAGCTCATGGGACACTTTAGGTTCTTGCCCTAAATGAAATACCAGACTTGTTTAGCAAAGGAGGATGGGAATGAAATAAGGGAATATGTAGACAAGTATTTGGAACTTCACAAACAAGAAAAACTGAAGGTAACCTGAAGGGAACTGATGCATTTTAAACAAGGAGGCTATCTAGTGTGCCATTTAAAGCATGTTCAAGTTTGGGTGTGTGACAACATTTGCATCACCCTTATCGCACGGTCAAACATCCACTTCTACACATAGCCCAGGAAGATTGGCTTGGCAGGCACCATGGATCCTGGTCTCTGCACCCCCAGTGCTGCAGGACCTGGGCTGGTCCTTTACCAAAGATGTGTGCCAGCACATCAAATGTGCCTTCTACAAGTAGCCATATCCAGGGTCCAGACAAGTGAATGAAGTATTGTGTCATCCTTGAAGGAAACACCACCAAAGAGCTTCCAGTAAACATGCAATGACACAGAATGTCCCAACAAAAATCATCATTTTTGCTTTCCCTGTCACTCAAAATGACTGTGTGATTCCTGGACTTTTGAATTAACAATTGGCAGAAGAAGAACGTGCATAAGCCACCGATCAAAGACCCCTCAGGTTTCCCATGAGCTATCCCAAGGGAAATGCAATCATGGAGATGTAGCTGTGCTCCTCACATAAGACGACCATCTGTGGTCATCATATGCTGACCACAGAGGAAAGCAAGAGTTAGGAAGCTGTGATATGGATCTACACTGTAGTATGATCTTAATCCTTCTACTCATGGGCTGGTTTTGGAGCTTAAGTGGGGCTGTTTTAATAGCCATCCAGCAGTTGCAACATCACTGAGTAATACAAGCTGCAATTTTACATGTCCCAGACACAACATCTGGACACGACAGAGGTTTTGGTGAAAGATCTTAGGAAAGGAGGAAGCACAGCACGATAGAAGTAGTAATTCTTGTAATGGGGTCATTACTGCAACGAGATTACAACACACCCCATCTGGAGATCACAACCTTTAATCCTAGCTGAAGGAGGAAGACAAACATGGTGTTTGCCTGCAGCCACGCATGTTCTGAGTCTGTGCTAAGGTCTTGCCCATCTGGGAAGAGACGTGCTAGGAGATGCATGGCTGGCCACGATCCACTCTGTCTCAGCACACGGGTTCCCAGGCTGACATCCAGCTCACAGCAGATCCTGTGGTGAATTGCTGCTCACAGCCACGGTCCTCTCAGACTGGGAAACACGAGCGTGTCTGTTAAAGCAGGACATGTAAAGTAACTGACACTGGACCAGGTTTACAGATTGACAAGAGGGTGAATTTCCCAGATCTGTTCAGGCATGGCAGACAAGACGCAAGTGAGGACGTGCTCCATCACTATGCAGGCTCTGAGGAAACACCATGGCAGAAGGCATGGGACAGCAGTCTGGAATATCTTGGCAGGTATTAGTCTTTCTTATCACAAAGGTATGACAGTGGCTTAAAGAATCTGAAGTCTGACTTCCGGTGCCTTCAGCAATGGAACAACCCTAGGAGAACTGGAGTGTGGTGACAGAGGTATTCAGAGCAGACAGGATGGAATTTCCTCAAAGTTCCCTTTAACTGATGCCAAAAGCACAAAAGCTCCAAAGAGCTTCAGGGATTCACCTTGACTTTGCTAAATGTCTGTGTGAAAACAAGGATGGAACCCAACAATGTCTTTTAGCACTACATACAACTTCACAGAACCCACAGGTGTAGTTTCTGCAGCTCGGGATAGCAGTGATTTGTGAACAAGAGCTATAACAGCCTTATAAATAAAGGGTTACAGACAAGGATGTGTGGCAGTCACGCTTGCGGCCAGGGATGTCACAGCAGCTGTACCTTGTCCAAGCCCACAAGAAGGCAATACAAGACGCAGCTGGAGCAAACCCTCTGGACTGCTCACTTCCTGAATGCATCCACCAGGGAGCCGGCAGGGAAAGGGGAACCTGGCAGTGAAGCTGCGTCACAGCCATCTTTGCCAGAATTGTCTCTGCAGGCTGTGACGGGCTTGGAACAGTAACAGAGCCACAGAACCAACGGCGTTGGAGAAGCCCTTTAAGCTCACCCAGTCCAACCATTCCCAGCCCTGCCAAGGCCACCCCT
>JBAFWW010013550.1:0-25465 GCA_036873685.1 Agapornis canus | reverse complement strand
CAAAAACTTTGTGAAAAAATTTAATCCTTTTTTAAAAAACTGGTTAAAAATTTTTTTTAATGAGAAATACCCTTTTTTTTTTTTTTTTTTTTTTCCTTTCTGAGCAAGTCCAGAGAACCCTTTCTTTCAAGAAGTGGGGGAAAAAAGTGGGTTCACTGCGAAGAGAAATTGTCCTGATTGAAATACATTGGAAATGCATAACTTCAGTAACTTATCAAATCTTCTCTTCCAAGTTTTCATTTCTTACTGACATTTATGAAAAAGAGTGAAACAAGTAGTGTAAATAAGATCACATACGCATTCGCCCAGCCGAGCCTGATGGGTTTACCTTGAGCTATTTCTCTGTTCCCAAAGGTGGGTGGGAGGTCAGGGACCTGGCTGGCTGCATTTCAACCAAGTTGGATCTGGGAACCAGCTCTGCCAGCAGACTATTCCTCCTTCCAAGAGCACAGCTATCACATCTTTTGCAGTCCAGCAGCATCATAGAATCACATAACAGTCAGGGTTGGAAAGGACCTTAAGATCATCTACTTCCAACCCACCTGCCATAAACAGAGACACCTCACACTAAACCTTGCCACCCAAGGCTTCATCCAACCTGGCCTTGAGCACTGCCAGGGTTGGAGCACTCACAACCTCCCTGGGCAACCCATTCCAGTGCCTCACCACCCTAACAGGAAAGAATTTCTTCCTTATATCCAGTCTAAACCTCTCCTGTTTAAGTTTGAATCTGTTACATAGTAATCACAAATAGTTTCCTGATAATACTTATGCACATGCTATGCAACACAAGGCAAATGCATACAAAAGTTTTGAAATCTGACAGTTGTGTCCCTTATTTTAAGACTCCTGAAATAAAATAAGTGTTCTGAGCATCTGGATTAGTTAACTAGTTAACTCTTTGCTTTTGACTTTGCATTGCATCATCCACTTTTATGAGTGACATGGTCACGTAACTGAAATACATCACATGAGATTTTTTACAACACATGGATATCTGCTTCTCAATTACCAGTTATCTTATTAAAATCTCAGCATATTCTCACTTTGAAGTTATTCAGATAATATAGGCAGCAACATTAACAGCAATAAAGACATTGCTAGATGCAATATAGTATCTAATTAACAGTGACCTCAGTGGTGCAAGGCCAGGAGAGGACAACTGAATAAAAATCATCTGCATTATTTAAAGTTATTGGAATATTCAGTGAATGGCAGCATCACTGGTTTTAATTAAAACTTAAAGGTGATGATCCAAATTGGGTAAGTTTGACACAGTAGTGGCTTTGGTCAGGTTTAAGGCAATTAGTCAGTCTCTAGCCACACTTGTCTTTTCCACTTATTTATGGTTTAATGTCTATTAAAGCCCACTATCTGCAGTGGGAGCAATACATTTTCCTTGCTGCCATAGTCATCACCAGCTGAATTCAGTATTATGAAAACAGAGCTCAAAAGGTCTTGTGTTTGCTTTTACACCCACTATCTTTTTTTCAGCTGACTGGTAAAATGGAGAAAAGGGTTAGCAACTCTGCTTGTTGCTTAAGACACACTGGGCATTATCAAGATGAGCAGAAAGCTGTAAGTTCTACAGTGGGCAAGGTCTCAAGATTTTCAAGAAATAACATAGTTACACAGGACCCAAGGGAGAAGGAAATTAAGCCATTTATTAAGATATGCCTTTATTTTAACCCCTTTTCTTCAATTCCAAAGCAGCAGTTTTACTCCAAACTGAATACAAACCACATAGTTTCAGAGTTTGCTACGTGGTGCCTCAAGGGTGCTTTCTGAATACCCTGTCACCTGTTTCATTATTTTTGTAACATACTGTGGCAAAGAGGAACCACAGAGTGTTTCTGCAAGTTCACAGGCTTCCATGGTTAGAGATGTTGACTAACTTTCACTAAAGCCTCCCCAGACCACTGAATATTGTAAACTGCTCTCATGGCAGGAATTCAAACTGAATGATCATTGATACACCTATTCTTTATTTTTTTTCTCTGTTTTACTCTGTTTTAAAGAGATATTTTGTTCCTCTTCTGCAGAGTAGCACCTAGCTCTTAACTTGTGAATCATTCAGGTCTCATCATCTCTTTCACAGCATGTCAGTTCCAACAGTCTGAATGAAACTCTTGGCAAACTTGTATAGCTTATTTTTTCACCTGTATTTTTAAAAGTTTATTTAGCATCTTCTCATGCAGCACGTTCCTTTATAGCCCACATCAAGATAATGTTTCAGCCATATGTGAATAAAAGACTTTAGCTTCCCTCACATTGCCAATGCAAACACAGGCAACCACTCCCAGGAAGCCACTGCTAATAACATCTTTCCTCAATTTTCTTTTTCAGTTTTAGTTTTTCATTCATTCTCCTGAACAGGATATTGTAAAGTTTCTGAACTCTATAAAGGCCACTGCATTAACAGACAGCAAATACTTCCCTCAGCCTTGATATTTTCTTACTTCTCACAATTTCAAGCTTCAGTATAAGCTCTTAGGCCAATTAAGAGCTTCTTACAGTGGGACTCTTTCTGAATTATACTTCCCAAAATTTTTTCATCATCTGCCTCCACTACAAAATTTCATTTATTTAATCACCAAATGCTGGGTTTTTTTATTTCTTCATTCCCCCCAAGTAGACATCTATTGTACATCACTCTTCCAACACACATATCCCTAATTCACCACCCCATTGTCAGAGGTCAAAAACCAGTCTGAGTCAAACTGGTTAGTCAGAGAAATACAACACAAAGTACCAGTTAGAAATGCTTCATTGTTGTGGCTGTTCATTGGAGCTTCTACCATCTAAAGCTGTAAGTGGGAACTGTTATTTTAAATGTAACTTAACTGAATGTGCATTGTCAACATACTGTGTCATGTGCCATGATTTCTCCAAGTGTTGGGTTGAAACTGAGTTGGTATGTTTCTGATATTATTTTCAGCAGTTGCTGCTTGCTATTTAGTAAATCATAAGTTTTACACAGTCTGTCAAATGGCTGAATATAATGCATTATTTACAAGACTAAATTTTTGCTTGCGTCTTCTGCATGATCTTGTTGAGAAATTGTAATTCAAATCATATACAGGCACAGGTATTAAAATGTCTTGATTTCTTAAAAGGCTTCATTCAAATGTGTTAGTTATTTAAAACAACAAAACAAATATGGCTGTAGTTATTGAACTGGAAAAAAAGTGTTCAGATCAACTGAACCAGATTCTTATTTTGGAATTGGAAGAGGGGCTTTTCCTAATTTTACAGGCTCAAACTGGTTTCTAAACACTATTTAAGTGAGCTAACCCAGGTAAAATGAACAAAATATTCTTTCCACAGCTGCCAATATTAATCAGACTGACTTATTACTTTAACAAAGCCTGGTCCCTAGATAATAAATCACTTCAGCTTTCTCTAAAACCTTTTTTGGCAAAATCCAACTCCAAAAATTTAAATTACATTTTTGTTTTCACATCCTTTCATATAGTGAAGTTCACAAATGTACTGATAAAGGGGAAACCCAAGAACTTGAAGAGAGGGAGCTGAAAAAATGTACCGTCAGCAAAAAGTTTAAATTTTACTAGTCATTTCATGTTTTAAATCATTTGCTCTGTTTTAACTTCATGCCAATAGCTATCAGCTTTAAGGATGAAATTGAGCCCTGTCAAACTAGGACTTTGTTTAAACTTCAAAAAAGTCTGATGTTTTAACACTTAGAAAAAATAAAGAAAGCACTTGAAGAGGCAAAGTGAAAGAGGCAAGAGTTTCAGATAGCATCAGGGCTCAGCCTCTGCCAACACCTGTGGCCTCAAGGACTGTAAAGTTAATGCCAAATATCACACTCCTATGGCCCAGTATGATATTCCTTCTTCCTAAGACTTTCAGTGACATACATAAGCCAGTATCATGTTCGACTCACAGCAGATGTTGTGTAAAGGATGAAATGCAAGGAAGTGATCTCATTCTGAATCCAGCAGATCTTTTATTGCCTAATCATGGATGTGGGAATTGCCTGCTGATTCTGTAATGGAGTTTTTCTGGGGCACTCTAAAAACTGCATTACAGAACAGATGACCAAGCCCAGAATTGCCAAACCATAGCAGGATGGTCTGCCAGAGTTTACAGATGTCCAACAAATAATTTCCTAAATAAACACTTTACTATATACAAGATTATGCCCAACATATTATGGGAAACCTGATGCTTACAAGAGTCTCAGACTCAAGGAGGTATCTGACATTACTGTTACATTACAAGCTTATGTTTGATGTTCAGACCCCTAATCAAAGAACAGCAGCAAGTGAATTGCTCTCTAGACAATACAAAAAAAAAAAAAAGGCTCATATCAAAGCCTACTGCTACTAAATTAAACTACCAGCATCCCTCAAATAAAATTAAAGCTTAGAAGATCAATTTCTGCCTCATAATCCTTTGAGACATTTATAATGACAAACTGCTACAATGCAATGCAACCATGTGAAAATAGGTTCAAACTTCTTCCAGGCCTGTATAGTACAGGTGTATGGCTTCTAAAAGCCAAATTAAAAACAGCAGTTTGTCTTCTTTATTTGTATTCTCTTTTTAAATAAAGAAAAAACCTGTACTGAGGATTACATTTAAGTTTGAATTCAAATATCTCTACTTTCAATTGAGAAAATTCTTCATTTTTGTTGATCTGTCCTATTTTGTTGTCAACTTTGTTGCTTATAAGCTTACTACCACTCTTGTTTAGACCATCTATAGCCTAATACCACTGTTGTAACTATTCTTGTGTCCAGCATTAGCTTAACAGCAGCTTACCAATGAACCTGAAGATGAGGGGAAAAAAAAAAGCTCTAAAGCAAACAGGAGAAAGGAGGATCTTTAGAAACTGTGAACAGCATAATCATTTTGTTTTCCTAGTCATCTGCCTCTCATTATCCAAGAGCAGACTTCCCTACACCTAAAAGCAGCTACATTTATAGCCAGACAAAAAACTACCATGTTTTACATTTGGCTCATTCTTTCTTGCAAGAGGAATACAATAGTCTGCATTGTACTAAAAAAAATGGGTTTATACACCGCTTTGTTAGTAAAATGAAATCACCGTAAATGAACAGGAATTCCATTCTGAACTGACATGCTGAGAATATAAATTATGTTTTATAAACCCATCGTACATAACTAATCTAGATGGGCTCTGCCCGCATGACCTATTAAGACAACGCTTTAAAAGCTGCAGTCTAGTTTAGTGCAGATAATTTTAATTGACTCAAGGGTCTATCTCAATGGTCATGAAATTGTTAGGAAAATGTATTGCAAGGAAAGAGCATTCCCTCAGCTGTGGGGAGCAGAGTCAATGCAATCTAATAATGCTCTGGGTTTCCAACTGCTAGATGCATTTTGCGATTGGAAGTGATTGCATTGAGGATGTAGATGGGTCACATAAATGGAAGCTTTTATTGCTGGTTAGCATAATTACTACAACCGTCTGCACTGTGTTTGCATCTGCTGGAGCTTGGTTAAGATTTTAGGAGAGTCACATAATATGGGAGAACAGTTGTTTTCACAATGAGCTGTTTCTGTGGCTATTTACATGAAATGCTGACTTTCACCTTCATGGGGTTTTATACTTGCCTTCTAAAGAGGACAAAACACATAAAACAGGCAGGTTTGTAATACCCCATTACCTGAAGATTACATTAAACTATTGTAAATCAATATTAAACAAACAGCTCAAAACCAGTTAAAATGAGGCAACTCCCCAAACTCATGAATATTATCTAGGAATATAGTTAAACAAGAAATAGGATATTAAAAAAAAAGTTCTGCTCCCTTCTACTGACTGCTAAGCTTGGCAGGAGACTTAGCATCTTGAAAAAGGTCTGACATCAGAAAGTCCAAACTGCAGACAGCTTACAGAAATCAATCACTCTCTTTCTCTCTCCCCCATTTACATGGTGGGTTTTCAGTTTGTTTGGTTTTGGGTTTGTTTGGGTTTTTTTTAAAAAAAGCTTTCTTACCTCTGCACTTCATCCTCTTTCTCAATTCTGAGGCAATAAACAGATTTTCTATAAATTCATGTCAGTGTACTGCTCTACATCTGATTTTTCCTATTGAATTTAAAGGAGTTTTGTGTCATTCAGATAAGCAAAGCTCAGATCATTTTATAATATTACTCATGTTATTGCCATAGATTCACTGGGATACACCAAGAGCACATCATGCAGGACTCCAGGTGTTATGCTGAAAGTTTTTCTTCCAACACAAGTTAAATCCAGAGTTTCAGCCCTAATCTTCAAAGCCTTCCTGAGAGTTGTATTCAGCCACCCGTAAGGTGGGCCCCTTCCTGCAATACTGCCTTCCTGTGATAGCTCAGCAGCTCCGTGGGGTCCTCCCACGGCTGTGATTCACAGCCATGGGAAATTGCACTCTGGCCAGCTGGCCTGCAACTGGGACACTTACATCTGCAAGAGATTATTAGGTTGGGCTGTGATTCTTACCACTGTCAGAACAAAGATTAGAACTCATTTGCCACCTAGTCTTTAAATAAATCAGTAAAGGGAAGAAGAGAAGAAATTAGAAATAGTATTGCTTTAACAAGAGGATTTTTTCATATGCTTTGGACTACAATCAGTACTACCAAGAGATTGTCTCAGTTGAAAGCCTCTCAGCATATTGCATTTTGCTTTCTCTTAAGGGACATGCATATGGGAATTTGGTTTGCCTTTGACTTTGCCCAATACCCAGAGACAGAAGAAGCAACAAGCAGAGGCCTCTGACAAATTGTCGGCCTTGGCCTACATGCCTGCAAAACAGATCAGACCCTGTCATGGCTGAGCCAGGCATCATCTCATCCCCAGAAGGACCTCAAGGCCCTGAAATGGCAGTCTCACTTGTTGAGCCAAATCAGGTCTTTCAGCTTTGAGTCACAACAGTGATGGAACATGAATGGTGCTAAGCTAAATCTACTTATCCATTTCATTTGTAACCAGAGATTTTTAAGATCAGCTATTCCACCATTTCTATAGCTAAAGATTTAATTGGTCTTCACACAGCAAGACTAGCATAAATCAGGATGTAACAATTTAGTATTAGTCCCAGGAGACACAGCACCTACTCTTACAGCAGCAAGTAAGGGGATTTGGAAGCCTTTGATTACATTAACAGAGATAATTTCCACTGAAACAAATATTCCACTCATCCTGAAGGTTGGGACTCTTGCACAGCAGGTGTATTACAGCTGGTGTGCTGCTGTTAGCTTTGGCATGACAGATTAAGCCATGAAGATCCAGTTTTCCAGTCTATGGGTCTAATATAATAAAAAGTTTATTTTTTGATGCTAGTTTCCTATGCACACAATTGAAGTTCATTGAAAAATTAAAGCAGCCACCGCGATTCATAATACAATCCCACTGTGTTTCATGCCATGTTGAAAGAACAGGGAGGGAAGCATGAATTTAGGTTATTCATTTTCATTTTAATTCACCTAGTACTGGATATTTATTGTCATTCTTCTATCAATGAGTAAAATTCTGCTTTACATAGCAGACAGATTCTGCTGATATCAATTTGGTTGAGCATCTCTGGTGGCATCACTGAAGAACCCAGTTTCAATGGGCACACACCTGTGACACACAGTGCAACCTGGAACAGCATCAGGGTACCTGTCCTTGCTGTCAGATTCTATGGGCACCAGCCATGTATTTCTGGGGCAGCCAGAGCAGAACTCTTTCACCTGCAGCTGGTATACTTCACAACTGGACACCTCTTTCAGCTTTTGTGATTAAATAAAGTTAGCAGGAAGAAGCATCTGGTACCTGGGATATCACATAGACAAATAAATAAACAATAATTCCTGTCCTGACTAGTGATGAAGGTTGATCTGGTATTAGGCAGCCTGGTTCTTTTCACAGCTACAATGGTAGTGGCACACAGAATTAATTAAAGCTACTTGGACTCATGTGTGACATAACTTTGGGATCTTTTTCTCCATCCCCTTACTAAAACCAACACAGTAGTCTGAATATTAGAGATGCTTACCCTCCCACTGACAAAAGAAAAATATTTCTACTTGCATTGCTTCAAAGCTGTCTCAAATAGCTTTATTTTTCAGAAAAAAAAAATACCAAAAATCCCCACAAATTTCTTTTGGATTAACAGTACCTCAACTGACTGTTCTTACTGAGAAATTCTGGTATAATGCTGGTTTGGGGTTTTTGGGTTTTGGGTTTTTTTGTTTGGTTTTTTTTTTTTTCCTTTCAATCTAGCCAGTCAAAAATGGCTTCAAATGCACTGCTAGGATTTTGGATGCAATAAACTGTAAGTACCTCACAATATATAGGCTACCAATGAAACAAGAAAAGCTTTTGTGTAAGAGCATTTAGTAAACACCAGTCTTTAACCTACCACAGTAAATGCTTTCTGCAAAACTGAAAGCTAAAAGAGAATCTCTCTTGGGTACTAATTGCTTTGCTTTCCACAGAGCTAGAAACACATTTTGCAGACAGTAATACACTTTTCAAGAATGTTTGGGGCATTAACCACAGAATTACATATAAATAGTTCTGACTAAAGCTTGCTTTTAGGTACCAGTACAAAGTGTGCCAGGAGGAGACAAGAAGTACTTAAAGACCTATTCAAATTTTATTTGAAGAATAAAAATGAGCTTCAGTTAAGACTTCTTTTTTCATTGCTACATCAATGCCAAATCCTTATTTGCAACACATAGAGCTAAATTGAATAGAGGAATCTATCAGTTCAAATCTTGATCCTTGGATCCTCTATTATTATTAACCAATCTTTTAACTGAATACAAAATTACTGTCACTCAAGGTAATAAATTCTAACCATGTAACTTGATAAATCCATCATCACTATTACCTTGCATTTTTTCTTCTTGCAATGCAATTACACAATATTGGCTGCCATAAATTAATTGTTATTTTAATAGTGTAAGACCAATTTAATGAATTCAAATATGGAAAAGGTCTAAATTGAATTTTTTCTCTTCTCTTATCAACCTGGACCACAATCCCTGTCATAAAAGTACATGCTCTTCAAAAATAATTGCTTGGGGCCCAATTTAAAAGCTTCAGTGAGAGCTTGACATGATCTTATATCTAGCCCCCAATTAAAAGAAATATAAGAATAGGGTTGTTTCAAGACAGTGAAGTCAGCATAAAATTTAATACATTTATATAAAACCATAAAAAAACAAGTTAAAAGCAAGACATATAAATCAAAGAACAAATGCTTGATTTATGCAGAACATTTTTTCCAGGTTTTCTAAAAGAATGGCAATATCATGCTGTATTGATCTTTATAATTAGAGGTCAACATCTGGTTCATCTACAAAGTAATCATTTTTCTAAAAGCAAAGTGAAAATCACTATGTTTGTTTCTGAAAGCATGTAGCTGCCCAAGATTATCTATTTCCAGCTTCACTTCATATGCCTATTCACACATCCCTAATATTATATATGCAAACATTAATGTACAAGCAGGCTTAAAAAGCTGAGTGTATCCACCCAGCAACTCAGAGTTCAAACAGAGGGCATCTGATGCTATATATCACTTCTCCTAGTACATCTTCCAAAAAGTAAACCTTTGAATAGGAAAAATCATTTATGAAAAAGTAAAACAATTGATGTTAAAATGATCAATATTTCATTTTGGATGTACATAATGCATCGCTGAATAATGCCTTAATGGCTGGAAATGAATCACATCCAGAAAATCTAAAACTGAATCCTGTAATAAATATTAGCTTGCTTGTCAGGCAATCAACCAGAACATTTCTGATGAATCTTTTAATCATACACTTGACTCAAAGCTGTGTCCTGTCACTTCATGGCATAACCAGAGAAGTCTGAAGCTTGTGAGACCTTAGACAGGAATAGGGTTTTTTGCACCATTATCTAAGAGCTTTATACAAAAAAAAAATCCCATTGATAAATGGAGCCTTAGTTCAACCTCTTTGCAGGATTGTGAGTAGCAGACAAGAGTCCAGGATAGTGAGCACTGTGGAAGTCAGTGTCTCCCCACCACTGGCCTCTCAGGCCTCCAACAAAACTTGCCTCCCTGCTCCAAGACAGGAGAAAACACATCTGTTGCTTTTCCTTTGTACTCGCAGCAGTTAGACACAACCTATTATATAGGAGTACACTCCAAATATTTGTCTTTCTGATAACATACATATATACATATGTTATATATATATATATATATATATATATATATATATAATAGCCACACATCTGCAGGCTAGTCATGCCCCTGTAATTCCTTCTTTAAAATCAGAGAAATTAAGACAATTTCTTTTGTGCTACAAATGGTTTTTTGCTTGTGCTGCAATGCTAACTGTAAATTTTTCAGCTATATACTTAATCTGAAATGTGGCTTGTGGTTAAACACACTGTCTCCACAAGGGCTTGGTTTAAATTATATGATTATTAGATTTAAGCACTTGAATCTTCACCTGAGAGGAACACTTCTGTTCTCCTGCTTAGCACCTACAGTCTAGATAACTTGTGAGAATATTTTTCTGTTCCCATGCTCTATTTCATGTTTGCTACCAGCAAATTGATTCCAGGTCAGAAATAAAAGCCAGCTCTACAGTTGGTAAGGACAGCTGACTGCTCATCTAGCTACATGGTTATTTTGAACATCATTCAATGTTAATTTGGAGTGACAGTAGAAGAATAAAGTGGTAAACCAGCAAAAAGCAAGAGCATTTTCAAACAAGAAATTTCTGTGGTTTTAAAACTGCACTCAGAATTCAGGTCAACATGAGCATTATTAAAATACTACCAAGATCTGAATCCTTAGCTATTTTCACAGCTCTTTCTTTTTGTCTGCTTTTAAAGAATCTATTAGATTCCTTTCTCTCATTATACCGCTTCCCTTGGCGGCCTGTTCCAATGCTTGAAAACCCTTTTGGTAAGAATTTTTTTTCTCATCTTCAATCTCACTTTAGATTCTGAGTTTAAGAAAACAGGGCAGGGATATCTCTTCACAATGCCTTTGTTACATGGAAGAAGTTCTTCTAAGAATATGGTCTTGTCTAGCTATCCAAACCTCCAACCAAATGGTATATATTTATGCTGTTCTACTGGTATGCTGGATGGGCCTGTGGGGACCGTAATCAACAGCTAGTTTTTCACAGAGCAAACTGAAGCACAATGTCAGAAATAGACATACCTTTTTTCCTGATCCTCACCACATTATAATCTGGGAGCTGTGCTTTCGTTAGGAAAGTATTCCTGCGTGACCTCAAGTACAGCATTCCTGACAACTTAAGCTTGGGGCAGCCAAAGGCAAAAAACTCAAACTAAGCAATTTAGCTGCTGATGCAATAGGGAAACACTTTAGAATGTTATCCAAAAAATAATAGTAATAATTAAACCAAAAATCCTGGAAACCTCCTTATGCATGGCCCAGACTGTGACTTAATCTCACAAGCCTTTATAAAAAACTCAAAACAGATTTTTGCAAGACTTCAGAGCTGACAGGGCTGCTAAAGTCACATTCTCTCTCTTTCATTCCTTTACTGAAGATGCTTCTATCTCATGTTTTGATATGAAATAAAACGATTTAGACTAAAAGTATATATAACCACTTATTTAGCCAAAAGTAGCAGATATTGTACAATATTATAATATCTCCAACTTTAAAAACAATCTTAACATTGACTTGTTGCAAAGTGGTGAAATTAGAAAACTCCATCTCAGTCAACAATCTGAGACAACTCACCAATGCAGGATAGTTTTGCTGAAGTTGTTGCCAAAGAGTCACTTCTAATTTTCCTGAAAGCAGTCCTTCAATTACTGCATCTTTTAAACTTTGCACTGCATAAAAAGGATGACCTGTGCATGGCCCAGATATTGATTATGCATTCTAAAGCAAAAGCCTCACAAACTTATTCATGGGATGATTCACAACTTATTATACAGTGTGTTTCACTAGCACTTCTCCACCCACTCTTGATTTCTTAAAGCTCATGAGGTAACCACAGCAATTACTTGCACAGAAAAATAATATGCTACATTTTAGAAGCAACATATGTTTTCACAACTTATACACAGAGTAGTAAGCAGTAGAGTTTCCACAGACCACCAGAAATTCACATTACTTATTTTTAATAAAGAGAAGAAATTAATCCTACGAAGATTTCAATTAAATTGTGGACACCTTCCACAGGCAATGGCCAGCACTCACATGGAAGAGTGTGAAATAACTTTACTTAGGGAAATCCTACAATTTTGCAAATGAAATCTTAACTAAGATGCTAACAGCCTGTTAGAAACTAAGTTTTCCCTAAAGAACAACCTACCAGAATCTCAAGTGAAATAAAACAAAAGACTATATTCTGGCCCTTTAGAAGAGTGAACTGTAAAAGCAAATGAGGACAGAGGGGGGAAATTATCAAGGACAGTGCTAGTGCTTTAACATACCTCTGCATTTTTTACTCAAGGGAAATGCCTGAGAAGCATTGAAAGATCAGTCTTCCGCAGCCCATGTCAGCACTGCTGGGCACCTCTGATGGGCAGTGGCCAGCACCATGGATGTAGTGGTGTTAGACAAGTGATACGGGGGAAAGGAAAACAAAACGAGTGTCTATTGGGTTAATTAACATCATTTCCCTTCTGTGTAATAAGACAACAAGCCTTTAATACAAACAACCTTTCCCCTTGACTAGATCACTGTAAAAATAATTGCTCCAAGATTTTTAAAGTCAAATTTTCACTATGGACGAGGATATCATTTTAGTAATAAATTAAAAAAAAAAAAAAATAAACTCCTGAGGTCACAGAAGCTAATGAGTTCTCCCAGAACATAAAATTGTGAGAGAATAAAATCCTTAAGTTTAAGTTGGCTCCAAGGGCATGTAGACTCCACACAAGCCAAAAGCTAGGTAAAGAGTGGAATCCTGTTGTCATGTAAATCCTCTAGAGTGAATCCAAAAGACACCCCTACATTTTTTTCCTAGGTTTTTCTATACTCCAAGTATATACAGCCAAGTTTGTGCTGGAATCAGCAAGGAAACAAAGACTTCGTGTCAATAGCTTCAGGCCATCCTGCCACTGAGAGACTTTCAACATCAGAACCTGATTTTGGTGCCTAAGCTATTTTCATCACTACTGCCAATCAACTGAAGGAGGAAGGTGATCTCATCTGATTGATTTTCATTGCCCACAGCTAAAGTCTCTTTCTTAACAGAGGTAGCAAACTTATCACACTATTTTCCTTATGGAACTGTGAACACAGTGAAATACTAGAAACATGCACCAGTCTCAGACAGCAATTTCTCCAGAGAAAGAACATATATCATTATTTTACCTTTGTGTACCCTCCATAGCTGTCAAAATCTGAAAATATATTAACTCTTTTATTCCGTTATTCCTCTGTAATATTTAACAATTCTTATACTGTGTCAAGCTTCTAAATGAAAGTTTTGGAATCACATAATTAATTTCCCACTAGGTTTTAGTCCTTTGAAATGGAGAGGAAATAAAGTTAATCCCAAAACAGCCTGTGTAAAAGCATTTCATGTACTTTAAGTTTAATGGAAAACATCACTAAAGGCAAACTTTAAAGAGAGATTAAAAAACAAAAGCTTTGCTTCATATTATACTTGGCTGTTTCACCTCTTCCTAAGAGCAAATTTTGTCTTCTTATTCCTACTTTCTAGATGGTTCTACTCCCACCTACAGTATCTCAGTTTCCCTAAGAGAAACTGATTGGTCTCAAGAACAAAAGAGCTGCTGTTTCTATCATCATGCTAAAGACAGGGCATTGTTTTCTGTTTGTTTTTAAGTCATTCTGCATTTTCATCATCTTCTCCTGCATGGAAGCTTTCAGACTTTCAGTCATGCAACACAATGAATTACTTCTGCAACAGACACAAAAGCATGCAGGAGGAGACTGGGTTTCAAGCAACAAGTTCATGTCACCGATTGTCAGTGAGCTGTGCCCAAACATGCATACTCCGACAAAAACTTGGCCCTACAAACACTATCTATCCATCCCAATGTTCCAGGGAATCCAATGATCATTTGGGTTGGAGATGAAATTTATTTCCTCTTTTGACCAGAGTTCTGTAAAAAACAGATGGTATCAATGATTTATCCATAATGATGCCAAGATTTACTTTTTTGTTCCTGATCAGTTCATTTCACATCTAGCAACGTGTGCAAGTAATTTAAAGCTGTTCCTCCTGATGTAAGATACCTCATACTTGTCTATACTGACTTTCATCTGCTGTCAAGCTGTCAAGAGCTAGACACAGCCAGACAACAGCAACTGCAGGACTGGACACAGGAATGCAGCATCTCCCTTACTACACAGCCCAGAGAATACGCAAGCATGTGTATAAAGAAGAAACCTGAACTTTCAGTATCATTTCCCTCCATGCTAGATGCAGCCTTGTTGATTGGTTTGGTTAGGTTCTCCTGAACTCCTTCCTAGTTTACTTTAACACCAATTAAGCTAAATATTTGTCACCCATTAATTTCACAAATATTTAAGTGATTAGTATGTTAACAGCATTGTCTTTATATAGAAGCTTAAAAACAAAGACATTTATTGGTGAAAGCAGATTCATTCCTGTTCTAATCTAAAAGCCTGTCCACAGAAGTTTAATCAAAAAGAAAACCACTATTAAATTCACATAGTTAGTAACAATGTAACTGCAGAATTCAAGCGTTCTGTTTCAATTTGTCTAGTGACTTTAAGTGTAAAGGGACACAACACAGCCACACTCATGCCAGCAGCTTACCTGGTTAGGTTTCAACAATACAGTTCAGATAATAGGAACCTGACAAACATGGGTTACCACAGCTGTTCCTGTGCTGAAAGCTGAGCCAAATTTGACACCACTTTCAGTGCCTTTGTGCTATACTGCAGAAAGGCAACTTTTGTCTAGCCCTGCCCTCTTACAGACAGCAGTCATGAGACTTACAGAGTTTATCAAAGGTTTCCTGCTCTATCAGCATTTCAGAATACAGTGACAGAATCGGACTAGGCTGCCTAGCAGTGCTCACTCTTCCCACTTTCATGTTTGCGATGGAGAAATTAAATTTGAAGATGGTTTAAAACATTTGTCCAACAAATACTCCTATCTATAAAAAGCCTTTTCTTACAGTCAAAAGAAAGAGTATGGAAAGCCAGGCAAAAACACAGCCAGGACACAATGTGTTTCAAATATCCTAACTGGCATCTAGTCCTTTGGGAATCACTGCCAACAGGAACAGATGAGCTACTCTGTGCTGAAAAGGTATAATAAACATGGCAGTTTTCAGCAGCTCCTTGACACCTCCACCATCTGCTACAATAAGATATTAGTGCGAAACAAGAGTCATGTGAGTCTGAATGCAGACTTGTGCTTGGAGTACAGTGAAATGAAACTCATGTTAATCAAATTGGGGCATAATAGTGCAGGTATTCATTGGGAATCATCCTCAGGGGGCCTGCCTGTCCAAAGACTGTGGGTAAAACTTGTAATGGCTTGTTTCATATACAACCTTTTTTTTTTTACATGCTGAATTTTCATTCTTGATAATTTTGAGGTCCATTAACTGCTGCAGCACATGTAAGGCAATTGAAATGGAGAATCAAAAGCACAATCCATTCCTTAATGGAACTGGTGAAACTGAGATGGCTTGTCTCAACATCCTGCAAGTCTACTTAAAATTTACCTGGAGAGGAAACACATTTCAGACCAACAGTATGACAAAACCACTCCAAGTAATTGCTATAGCTGCTTGGAAATTCATGGAGATGGTTTGGCACTCACACTGCTTCTTAATGCTCTCGTCATGTTTCTAGCCTGTTAGGAATCAATGTGAAACAAACTAAATCTGGGTGGCAGATGCTAACTGCCTCCAGACATGTTTTACTCCCTCTGTATTAAGACAGAAAGGCACCAAGGCAAAAGTCCAGCTTCCTTATGGTAACAACTAGGGAACTGGTTCCCCAACAGCTGGTTCTTAAAACAAGCTTTGCTTTCCAGGAAGAATCTAAAAAATAGAAGAACTTTTGCAACCAATTACCAAAAAAAAAAAAAAAAACCAAACACAAAAAAAAACAAAAAACAAAAAAAAACCAACACCCCCACCCCCCAAAAGCCCCCCAAACAAACCACAAACTGCACACAAAATGCAAAAAAAAAACCCAAAACCAAACAAAGGGCAAAACATTATTTCCAATTAATCCCTTGGTTGCATGCAGGCCTTGCTGCAGCAAGGAAAGGACCCCTGACAAAAAATTAATTCCAGCATCATTTGAACCTCAGCCAAGATTATCTGGTCCATACTTTACCTCCTGTTTGGGTTGCCTGACACACTTAATCAAATCCATAGCTTTGGTCCCTTCCCAGCCTCTCCCTGATTCAGATGCAAGACAACGTATAAAACTCATTTCAGATGGAATGATTCAACATGGAAAACGCATAGTTCATCCAGAAGGAAAGATTTAAGATCTGAAAGGGCTCCAAACTTCTGCATCTCAGAAATATCTACCCTATTTGTCATTTCTGCTTCATCTACCTGCTCATTATAAAGAGATAAGAAATTCACCTTTGATTTTATAAGATGATAGTTTCCTATTAATATTGCTTAACACTTGCCATCACTGAGAAAGAATCTCAGCATACATCAGCATTGTGATAAAAAAATATAAAAAAGCAATGTAACGCTTTGGTGATCTGTGGGGTCCTTGAAATTTGGAAAACAAGTGCCAGTATTTACTGAAAATCCACCTGGTCTTTAAATATCATTCAGATTCCTTGCCAAAAACTAAAAGGAATTGAAGCAGAAAATATTGTGTTATCTCATGCTGCAAGTTTAGTTTGAGAGAAAATTTTGTATTCAAGGTTTAATGTCACCATGATTTAGAATCTCACACTTCAGACAGATACACTAATAGTTTAATTTACAAAAAACTGTACAGGAGCAACACAGGAGCCTGGCAGCCCCACATTCTGAACCTCTTACTGCTTTGTCATGGGTTTTAAGTCACCAACTTCACTTTGCCTCAGAAAACTTCAATCTAGTACACATCCAAAACAGAAACATAGATCATCCACTAGCCACTGGTTCTTGGCAGAAGGTGTGGTGTTCTTTGTATTCTGGATTTGCAATAAGGAAGTGCTTGATTTTCATGAGAGCAGTCAATATCTTTTAAGATAATATTACAAAGGTTTAACAGCAGAGACATGGTGCAAATGAACGTTAGAGGACCACAGTGAAGGGCTACATTTGGTTTAACTTGCACAGAATGAGATCATTCAGTTGCCTTTAAACTTCTAATCTGTTCAAAATGAAACAGATAGCAAAGCATCATACTTTCCTGTCTATATAAATTTCAGAAGTCGTAAGTTCAAATCAATGCTCTTCTGCAGCAGAAATGGTATAGATGAGAAAAATTGTTATTATCTACTAGCAGCCATGCAAAGAAAGCAAGCAATGATATCCATATCTTCTTCTAGGGGAAACTATATTTTAGACTATTCCCTATAGCAGCCATACAAATTCACACACTGACGTATGTAGTTACAACCTATGCAGTTCTTTTGCTTGCAGTACATGCTGTTTCTAGTTTGTATAGTGATGGCTATCCGGCTATATGACAGACATCACAAGCAATACCTTCACAGAGAAGCCTGCTAATGCATCACAATGAAGCTTCCATCAATCATGTTTTCTTTCCAATTGCTCTTCCTATTCTTCAACACTTCTAAACCATTCCAAGATTAAGGCACCCAAGCACCCATTCTCCATATAGCTTCGGGATTTACAGAATCCCACACGCAGGTGTGTTAGCAGAATGCTCTAGTAACTCACTATTAATAACCATATTTCACCTTGTATCTCACATTCTATTGGCTGCTCAATTCTGCTTGTGGGCCTGAATTAAACTGTCATTGTGCCAAAAGTTTAAGAAATAAACTTTATTAAAACCTTATCTGAATAAACCTCTGCAATATCAGTGAGGGAGACATACTACTAGGCCACATATAGATCAAATGTTTTCTATGATTTTTTAGAACCAGAAGGCATCCATTGTCTTGTTATACAGCTCTCCATTTAGATCCCATGGAAATCTTGGCATTCCCCTGAAGTCATGAAATGCAGATGTAGCCGTTTGCACTGAACTGATGCTTTGGAAATGTGCCATCACACAAACTCAACACATTATTAATCTGGTCACAATTTCCATTTAAACTCAATGAAACTTAAAATGATATGGTTTTACATTTAAGTTATAGATAGGCTTAAAAATATTTTAATCAGTAATCAATTTCTTACCCCACCCAAAACCAGATGGTAAAATATTTCGGTTAGTAGCTTGAGCACATGAAGAAAAGAAGGCTTCAAAAATAATAATACTAAGCAACATAGCGTTTATTAAATAGGCCAAACCCTGAGCTCACCAAACTTGGAGAAAGAATCCTGACTGCACTTTGATTAAGTCAGTGTTGGGGCACTCTGGCATGTGTTGGTATTTGTCTATATTCAGCATATGCTGCATACTTTCAGCAGATGTTTTCAAATGAAGCATTAAAAAAAAATTAAGTATTACCCACTTGTTAAAAGTAACAATCTTACCACTTTATTAATCCTGATAAATACCTTTTTTCTAACAAAAACAGAAAGCATACAACTGGATTATCAGTAGAAATATATTCCATATAAAATCTTCCCAAAGGCAGCCAAATATGAAGCAACTGTATCACTGATTGGGGTTTGTCTAGGTTTGGTTTTGTTGTTGGTTTGTTTGGTTTTTTGTTGGTTGGTGTTTTTTGGTTTTTTTTGGGGGGGTGGGTGGAGGGGGGGATGTGTATTTTTTGTTTTATTTAGTTTTTTCAGGGTTGATTTTGTTTGTTATTTGTTTTTTGAAATACAGTGTAGCAACCCATGTCATAATATATAAATCACATAAACAAGGATTGTAAAGAAATAATGCACCATCTAGTTATCTAGTTACAACCTTCTGTTCTAGCTGCAGTGTAACAATAGGGAAAAATAATAATAATAATAATAATAAGGAATAATAATGAACAACTACCAGCCATTTCAGTACTTGTAAGTTTAACTAATGTTAAAATAGCCTTTGAAGGCAAAATGCTCATTCCTACTGAAGAAGGAAGTTAAAATCAGATTTTAATTAGCAAAGCTAATACTTCTAGGTGCAGTCAAAATTTGGCCCTGTTTGAGTAGGTTTAGCATAGGAAGAACTGCATCCTAAATTCTCAAAAGAAGAGCCAATGACTGGCATAAGAAAAATCAGTTTTATAAATAAAATATTTGGAAGATGATTGTTTTAAAGGGATAAAGGGTTTTATTTTGTCCAACCATCGTTCCTAGACAAGACTACCTTAGTGTAAAGGAAAAAGGTTTAAACTGAAGTATAGAGAAGTTCACCCCAAAAGCTAGAATTCAGTGAAATTATGAACTAAAATAAGCATCTTATAGAAAATTAAAAAAAAAGTGCTGGGCAGCACTGGTAAAGGCCACTATCATAGAGATACCTGTAACACAGCTAGCCCGCCAAAGAGCACCCACAACCTGACTAAGCAAGAGTATAATATTCAGGAGACATGCACAGTTGCTTTACTTCAAAAAAGCTTTCTTCATAATGTGACAGATCTTTGCTACATCCTACTTGGCAGCACAGCAGCCACAATCATTACATAAGCTTGACAAGCTGCCTTGTTGCAGCTTTTTGTTTGCTGAAAGGAAGGAGTAGTTATAACGGGAAACATGTGCAATCACTGTGCAAAAGGGAAGATACCATCACAGAATACCTATTCTCTTTTAGGACAGGTTCAGTTTATCAGCTAGCTAAAAAAAAAAAAAACACCTTATTTTCAAGTCACCTCGATTCCAAATTGATGTTTCCAAATTGATCCTGCTGAATCTTTCTAGCCCAACTTTCAAAGTAGCATTTATCTTGTAATCATGTAATCTCTCTGTAGCCAGAAGAACCCTTTTTTTAATTTGTTAAAGGTTTTGCAGGATCAAGGCTTTTCTTTAGCAGCCACTGGGTAAACTGCTCACATTTCAAGGAAGCTGGTTTCTGGGTTTTGCTGATAATCAACATACTCACAAGTTACTATGAAAATCACATTTAATACAGCCTGGACTAATGTTGCTGTGGTTTCTGCAGCAACTACTTATAAGGGAAATATTTCAAAATCCGCAATGCATACACACACCATAGGTAATACTGGATCTAACAGCGCTGGTTTACTTTCTTCTGCTAATGACTTTTCCAAGGCATACTGGTTTATGTGATTAAATTAAAACAATGTTGGAAAAAAAAAAAAAACACCTTCAAAAAGTGAAATAAAACATGGAGTAGTTACACACTGCAGCATGGCTTACTACTAGGTACCCTGAGTTTAGAGTCAAAAGAAGAAAGGCAAGGGAGTTTTATCATCATCTTCAACATGAACATTCAAGCATACTGTTCCACTTGACCACTGAAGAAGCTACCAGAAAATACAGCAATAAACAAGGAAAAAGGGAGTTATGTCTTTTCTGTCCCAGAAATCTTATTGACAGCTAGCCAATTTTATTTTTTCTTCATTATTGTCATTGTGAGCATCTCCCTTACCAGAATTATAGGAAAGTAATGAAGCATTCAGTCATCTATACCCCCATCTTGAATTACAAGGGTACAAGGGCCAACTCTTACACAGCAAAATGTCTCTGACTCACCAAAACACCCCAGAGAAACCATAGTCAAACTTTGGCCTCCTTTTAAAAGTCTTATGGTAGATGGAGTAGCCAGACACAGTGTCTTAAAAAAAAAAAAAAAAAAAAAATTAAAAAAAAAAAAAAATTAAAAAGGTTTTTATAAAAAAAATTTTAAATCCCAAAAAAAAAAAAAAACATCTTTGTTTTGGAAAGCAAAAGTGTTTCACAACAAAACAGTAACTTCAGGGCATCAGTGGTTTAGAAAAAATGCTGAGAAAGCCAGTACCACTTCAAGAGTGTACCACAGTATAGTTCTTTACAGGACACATCTTCCTGTTCAGTAATCTATGCTGCATTTTCAGAGGCAAAGAAAGGGAGATATATCACTCTCCATGACACCACTAACATTTGAGAATCTGTCAAGAATACATGTTTGGGCAGGACCAAAATTAGCATACTACATTAGCTGTTAAAGTCCAGAAACAGGCTGAACTTTGTAACAGCATTTTCATTTGCATGAATTTCTGAATGAAATCCCAATGCACATGACATATGCTGTAAATTTGTCTAGAATACAAGATTTTTTTTTCAGCACAAGAAGTACATTTCAAACCCTCTATAGTTAAACATGGTTGTGAACAGGGGCTTAAACCAAAATGAGAGAAAAATATTACATAACTGACTATTGCATATTTCTTTTTTGACAAAAGTTCTTGGTCCCAGAGAGAAAATTTTCTTCCACATCACCAATCAGCATCAGTATCTCTCCCACACAAAACTACTCAGCCCATGCACAAAATGGAACCAAAAAACCTTTGCAAATACCTACACACTCTCCTTACAATTGATAAATGCAACTTGCAGAGATTTCAGTATAGCTGTTTGTGATGTTTTTAGTGAAGTTATATAGAATCCGTAACTGTAGTAAACTATGCCTTTAAGCATCTTTCCTACTTAACTTGCATTACTATTCTTTATAGTCTATGCTTTTCAAAATTCTGGGACTGCTGCTGCCTTAGAATCATGATTGGATCACCATGCAATCATTGCTTCAATACTGAATGAAACAACAGCCTGTATATTTTACACCTGAAGATCATTATTCTCATATTGACCTAAGATGGTAATTCAGAGAATGGACCTTCAGTGAAGTTCATAACCAACCAGATTTATTTAAGAAGTTGTCTATGGTCCTTGGACTTAATCCACAAAAATCTAAATTAAATGGACCTAAAACCTATTTATGGCTCCTGAGTTCTCCAGTCAGCTCCAAAAACTGATTTTATGTATTCCATTTAAAGACAACCAGCCCTGTCACCAGCAACAACTCCCTTAAAAATAAATCTAAACACAAAACTACATGACCCTTACAGAAGAGCTTAGCCAGCATGTGCAACATAGCGATTCCCATCATAAGACTACAGTGACACCAATTTTGAATTTCAAGGCATTTTAGTTTACCAAATGAGTTCTGCCTCCACATTTTATACTCTGCCATGTAAGCTGAGGGATCCTTCCTTAATGCATTTCTACAACCACTGTGGCCTGCATGAGAGTTACATTGTAAACAGGGTACTAATAGTAATCTTTGCTCTGTTTGGAGTTGCAGTGAATTGGGGGATGGTTACTGAAGGAACTAACAGAATTCAGCAAGACGTGACATTTGTACAAAGGTGGTATGCAGAAACAGAAACCAGTGGCTTTGGAGCTTCATAAAGAACATTGCTTTTCAGGGTCAGTCAGTGCTAGATCATCACTTTAGTTTCCAAAATGCCTTCAAAAAGATTTGGGGTTTCAGCTGAAGTTTTATTTGCTTTCTGTTCATTAGTTATGGAATTAAAAAATGCTACATTACAAAGCCGCAGAAGACTGAAACTTAATCATCATGACAGTATTGTGTGGTCTAGTTCAAAGAGCTGCCCTGCCTCCTCAGTGCTCAGCAGGAGTCCAGCTGGTCTCTCTGCCACCTTCTCCCTTCAAAAATTGTTATCCTGCAAAACTGCTCCAGATGAATCCCTGCACTAAAATGGGATCCCTCAGTCACTGCCAGGGGAGTACACTGAACTGCACAGACCTAAGCAAGCAAAGCAGATGCATCCAAGCACAAACCTGCTCAGGGGATTTATAAGCCATCCTAAGGTTACTTAAATCTAGTGCACAGTGGTTTCCCTCTTGAAGAGCTGTAATATATCTTTAAAAGTAGGGCAAGTTCTATCATTACTCCAGTGTGGTGGCAAAATATGAGAAATGATGACATGTTAAGAGTATTACATATGCATGAGGTGATTCTGCTTGCTAGGATAACACTGTACATGATGGTTGGAATTAATTTTCCAACTAGAAGATGTTATTAACAAACCATGACAGAAAAAAAAAAATCAAATATGTTGATTTAAAAATCAAGTAATGTCTTTGTATAGCAATCAGATACAACTTCAGAAATGAGTGTGTTATCATAGCCCAAGAAACATGAATAGGCATTTTCAGCATAACAGTGAAAGAAACCTTTCCTGACTCAGGCAAATAAATCAAGTGTGATTTTCAGGAAAAAGTCATTTGACTCTGAGTGAGGCAAATTTTTCAGGAGACACATGGCTTCACAGCCTCATGCTGTTGAGAGTCTCTGAAGCTACATCCTATTCATGTAGGAAGCATAACACCTGCCTATTTTGGTCCCTTGCTTTCCTGAAGAGAAACATTAAGATATCTCACCGAGAGTTGGACCAGTCTTTTTGCTAATTCAGTCAACGTCAAAGACCAGGGCTTCTCCTTTGCCAGCCTTTGCATGGGCAACCCAAGACCATCTACTGACCCATTTAGCCCCAGCACAAAAATTGTGTTCAAATACTATAAGGGGATTGTATTGGGAAGGAAGAAAGCAAGGGAAAGAAGTAACATCATCTAGCACAGCATTCCTGCCACCTAAACAGACAATGACTTCTAGTAGGAGCAGAGAATATAAAGAAGAGATGGATGGAATCCATGGATTTCAATTTCCAAATATTGAAACTGCTGAGGATTAGGGACTCACAGAAGGGAAAACTCACTGAAGAATCAGTCACAGAATTGCCTCTGTATAAACTCACAGTAGATTTTACCAAATAGCATGAAGAAGTGCAAGCAAACAGATTATTTTGTTTCTTAAGGTGCTATTCCTGGAAGAAAATCTCAGACATACCCCATATATCACATGCTCCCTTCTCTACGTTCCTGCACACAGAGGGAAACCTACTCATACCCATGACCATTGCCTTTCAAGACAGTCACAATTTCTCCCTTCAGTTCCTCCAGTAAAACCATCTCATACCTTTATCTGCTGCCCAAGCCTGCCTTCCCTCCCACATTGCTCTGATCCCTCATTTCAGCACCCAGGCCAGACATGTATTTGAGGCAAATATCCACTCCGGCCCCAAGCATCTGTTCCACACATCCCTGCTTAGGCAGGGCTTTCAGCTCCCACTTCCTCTGGTTACTGTTTCCTTCTTTTCTTCCTCTGCCCACTCTCACATCCATAGCCAACCTCTCACTTCCCCTCTTCTTTTAGTATGGTTCAGTTCATCTGCTTGATTTGTCTGTATAGAAACTGCCACTCACACACTCACAGTTCCCTAAAGGTACATACAAACATTAAGGAACAGCCTTAAATAGAGCAAAGCAAAAGGTTTTGGTCTACTTCTGAAGTATTTGATGTCTGCAGTACTGCAATTGTTTTAAAGCACCTTAAAATGTATTCCTAGCAAGCCATGTGTTACTGAACATCCTGACAGTAGTTTTTAGACCTTTAGCTTTTTAATTCCCAACAGCTAGCATGTATCCTCAATAGTATGAATGTGTATGACTGTTTAATAGTCAATAGTGCTAGCAGTTTATTGGGTATCTAGAAGCTAAGTTATTAGCTGTACATTGCAGCCTTAGATGCAATTGAACATGGTAGAGAGGGACAGAGAAGAGTCTTTCAAATCAGTCTGAAAATTATTTCCAGAAGAATTTTCCACACAGTATGGTCCAAAAGGTGCTCTTGACTGAAGTAATCTTTAATAAACAATGCAGAAAATTCATTTACTGTGTGACTGTTATCAGAAACCACTGTGCACTTCAGAGTGGGTAGACATCTGTTACATCTGGTTCAATGAAAACCCCCAAGGAATATTCTGCAGTTTGGCACTACAGTTGAATGTTATAATGTCAAATATGAAGAACATAACACAGCAGGGTGTCCAGGGACAGGGAGAGGTAGTGCAAAGGACTGCCCTATTTTCTGTTAAAAATAGGTCAAAAAGCCAACGTAATCAAAGTCTGGCAGTGCATACTAACTACTGACAGCACGTTTTACACTTGCATTGACTGGAAGCAAACCATACACCTTCTTATTACCTAAATACACAAGTAGCCTTTTAGATACTGAATATTTTAAACAAAAGCATAGATTTCCTATCACTACAAGAAATTGGTTTTATTCTGTATGACTTGTCAGAATAATTTCCAGTTAAAATGAGTTTGCTTTGGTAGATCAGGATTGGGTTAGGGATCACTTAAGAAATCTGGACACCTATAAATCGATGGGTCTGGACGGAATACACCCATGGGTGCTGAGGGAGCTGGCAGAGGTCACTGCAAGGCCACTCTCCATCATATTTGGTAAGTCGTGGGAAACGAAAGAGGTGCCTGAGGATTGGAGGATGGAGAATGTCACACCAGTCTAGAAGAAGGGCAAGAAGGAGGACCCAGGTAATTATAGACTGGTCAGCCTTACCTCCATCCCTGGAAAGGTGATGGAACAACTTATTCTTGACACC
>JBAFWW010013548.1:0-13544 GCA_036873685.1 Agapornis canus | reverse complement strand
TACTAAACTGTTCTTATCTCAACCTGTGAGAGTTGCATTCTTTTGATTCTCCTCTAACCCTTCTGGAAGCAGGGGAGGGCGAGAAAGGGGGGGTTGAGTGAGTGGGGGTGCTGCCTAGCTGGGTTTAAACTACGACAAAAGGCCACAAGCAAATCCACAGTTGTCACAAAATAAGAATTATAATGATGTTATCAGTCATAATCAGTATGAAAATAGACAAAAAGGAGTATTTTATTTCAGATCAATTTAGTTTGTGAACGTACTTGTTGTAGGTTGATGTAGAGGCCCTGCGGACAGACCCTTTGCTGGCAATTCTTGTGTTCTGAAATGAAACTTTTGACTAAAGAGATCAGCACCTAACTTGAAAAAAAAGAAAATATCCCCAACTTTTTACTTCATGTGATTCTAACTTTAATGCCTAAAAAAGTGAGAATGAGGGTGGGACTTGCAGAGAACCTCCATTTTAGTATTTAATTTCTTGAAATATAAGTAGGCCTGTTCAAGTGGATGTTTCATACTTCCTGCTATACATTCTTTAGGTGTTATACTAAATAGTGCTTTCCTTTTCCACCCTGTCACCTGTGTACCTAGAAAAAGTTGACCTCTTGACTAAAGAAAGGATCTGGAATGGGGAAGGTGACTGACACAATTCCAGCATGGTGGTTCAGCTGATCTCTGTGACAGTTTTTACTGTCTCTTATGGAACTACAAGCAGTGACACTGTGTTTTTCCTTTGGTTCAATATTACAGCTCTCAGACTGACAGAACCAGAGTTTTGCTTCTACTTGCTGTTATGTGCATTTTATGTATAGCACAGGTGCTCGTTTTTTATTTCCTGGGGAGTGGGCAAGGTACCAATTCAAAATTGAATCAAAGTTTCCAAGTGAGGTATCTGGGGATGTGGGAACTTAAATAACTTAATAGTTTGTTTTCTGAGAAATGCAGGTTCAAACTTAATTTAGAGCAGATCTAGCTGTTTGCTAGAGCACACGGCATCTTTTATTACTAGAGAAACTTTACTTTCTTGAACTTTAATTAGAAAGACACTATTTTAGGTTGTTGCAAGAATGCCAAAGTAGTTGTAATGTGAGTTGCTGCCATTCATCTTTTTTTTTTTTTAACTTCTCTGAACAGTGAGCAGTAGTGGAGCACAAAATTATAGCTAACCAAGCAATGAGAAATGGCAAGATGATTCACAAGTACTATCCCCATGCTTTGAGATTAATTGACTGAAAGATACTCTCTGTGCAGCTTAAGTTAATGAACATAACCAATCATTCTGGAAAAACTCATAGCATGCACACATCTTGATTGCTTTCCAGGGATGAAGAAAAACTCAGAGTGCTTTAGTTATGCCTCAGCTAGTTACCTACTGCTAGCTAGCTGTCTCTGTGCTCAGAAGTAACATAGATTACACAGACTTGAGGATCTTGGGCTTTTTGTAATTATGAGAAGTTTTACTTGAATAACCCAGTAAATAATCTGATGGCATCTGATTATTCTGTTAAGTGATATCTAGATAAAATGGGTAAGTTTGAACAAAACGATTTTTCTTACCACACTGATTAAACTCAGTAAAATCTAAAGTTCATTCTGCCATTCTTCTTTAACACTGAAAAGAGGTGAACTTGACATACTCAAGTATCTTGAAAGACTTCTGCTTTCCAATTTTATTGTGTCTGAATGTTTCATTAGAGCAGTTGTTCTCCTAGACTTTCGTTGTTAATCCTTTTTTTATTATTATTTTATTTTTAATAAGGAAGTACTGAAGAATGCAAAGGAAGTGTTAGATATGCTTCAACAGCACAGCAGACAGGTTTAGATGACTTAAAACATGGATGAATGGTCATACAGGATTCTGTTTTATCCAAATACCTTTGTATTTCTAAGGTTGTTTTCAGTTGCTAAAAAAAAAATAAAAAAAAATGAACTCTATCCAGTGCCTTAAATCTCTCCTCTGAGCAACAAGGTAGAGAATGCTGTATCTGTACATTTTTATTTTCTATTTTTTTTAATAAAACCAAAAGTTTTCAGGTTACATCCAACCTGAAGATTCCTTGCTGAAGAGCACTTGTTTGAATGTACCTTGCATGGCTTTTGGCAACAGTCTTTTCCAGTCTATTTTTTTTTTTTTTGGTTTGACGTATTGGACCTTGTTATCCCATCTGCTCAACTCCTTTTGCATTTTTTTTCATTTGCTTTTCGTTTGTTTTGTTTGTTTGCTTAGGAATGTGCGTGTATTTTCAGGTTTCATGTTTTGTTTCTTTTTGTTGTTGCATAGCATGTATAGATTTTGAGGAAAGGTTTATTAATTTTCAAAGTAGCAGGGTGCTCCAGGCTCCTGTAATTACTTCAGAAAACAACAAACCTATTCAAAATTGGGAGCATATAATCCATGTTTCTTTGGTCAATTGGCTAATGAAGACCTATGAAGATCTATGAAATTAGTTGTTGAGAGTGCTGGCAGCTCCTCGGCCAGTAGTCTGGCAACTCAACAGTAATCAGTATGGGGCAGGTAGAGGGGGCCACTGCTGCAACCTTAGTTTGATATATTTTTTGTAATGAGGTATGGAGTAAAGGAAGAAAACTGCTAGAAGACTGAAGCTATAAAATTGTATGTCAGGAGATATACTTGTACATTTTAAATACAGACATGCTGTTTCCTCACAGTTCCTTTTTTCTTGAAAGGGGATGGTGTGTGTGTGGCCAGGGTATGGCTTTCGGCTTCTCCAGGTTCATGGATGTGACACTGTGGTCACGTAGGTTGTCCTGTGAATGAGGCAGGCAGGACTACCCTCAGTTGCTCATCTTTACATTTTACGGTACCTTATTTTTTTTTAAGGGGGTGGAGGTTTTGATTATTATTTGAACATCCATCACTTAAAAATGTTTGGTATCTTTAAAAACAACTCCCAGAAAACTTTAATGATGTTTATTGGCATTGGAGCCCTTTCATGTTAGTGTCAGAGGTGTGTGCTGTTTTAAACATTTGAAGATAAGTTTTGTATTCTATGATTTAGTGACAAACTTAAATCTTTTAAAGAATTGTCTTTTCCAGAGCTCAGCTTTTCTTTACCTGTTTGAATGAAGGACTGTTGTTTTCCTTAGATGAGTGTAGTAGGTTTCTCTTAGTACTCACTGTACAAGAGTTTTATTTTTCACAGTGCTTGGAGAAGGGTGAAAGAAGAAAAAAAAAAACCCAAACAAAAAACAAACCCAAAGAAACAAAACAAATAAAAACACAAACAAAACAAAAACCAAACCTCAGGTACTTTTTAAATATATTTATTCCATGCCAGTGAAGTTTACACTAATTAGAAGTCATCAGCTTCAACTGGGAGTGCTTCCTGACAGGTGGTTTACCACAAAGCAACATTACAGTTACCTAACACACTGTTTGATTTGTGTAAACCCTCCTTGCTACTCACATTATTTAATGAACTATGTTGATTCTCTCACCTCCTTCAGAATGCAATGCTGCCTTCCAAACCTGCATTGCTCACACTTCAGATTTTATCCATTCTCTTCCAAGGTGAAGAAATTTCACCATTTATGGGGAGGTAAAAATTGAAATTTAAATGCCAAAACATGTTACATTAAAAAGATGTGTGATACTTTAAATTTTTAACTGTATAATAGGGAGGTTCATTTTAGTGAACCATGTAGAAGATTGATGGCATTTTATTTAGCCCTTAGTTATACTTCAGTGCAATGTTTTTCAGCTTTATGTGGGCTCTAAAAAGTAACTGATTACTTGAATGTCTAATACAAAAATAGAGATGATCCCCTTAGATTTTTCCTAATACTTTTTAAGAAGTCCAACACTGATATCATGGGTACTATAACCGTACATGATCAAAAAGAGAAAGGTAAGTGGTTCTGCTGGTCACGAAGGAATTCCTCAGCTTGTCAGAACTTCACATATCTCTGCAGGTTTTGTAAAAAAACCCCTCAGGGTTATGGACAATGTGTATTTGCAGCCTTTGTCAAAGTCTTGCTGCTCTAGCCCCATGGGATGTATTTCATAAACTGAATTTATGTGAAGTAACACAGCTGCAGAATGGTCTGTGACCCATAGAAATATTTGCTTTCATGTATTTTAGACTCTAATGTGATTACACTCTCCAGCAAACACATATATTGAAATTCTCCCTGTAAGTGAACTTAGCTATTTGCTGTTTATTACAAGGAAAACTACTTAGTGAAGCAAATGAAGTAAAAACCTGAATCTACAGGCGTGGGGAGATACGTAATTTGTTCTGTTTACTTACCTCAAAGGCTTGCATTAATCAGTCACTATTTCTACTTGTTTCCTTTTGCAAATACCTTTAACCTTAAATTTTTCAGAAAAAAAACTAAAGTAATTTCAACAATTCCAGGATTATGATCTCCCTCATGACTGGAAATGATGCAATATACAAAATAATGCAGAAAGTTATTTCTTTAAAAGCAGTTGTTATCACTGGGTGAGGTTAACTACATGTGCAGGCAGGCATGGAAAAGGAGCTAAACACTAGTGTCATGGAAATAGTATTTTAGTAAACATCATCATCCCTAAGGCATCTCAAGTAGCAATGGTCTGTGGAAAACAAATGGCTTCTTGTAATCCTCTTGATGGAAATGTTCTTGTTGCAAACGTTCTACCACTAAGTATTTGTTCTGTCTTCAGTGAAAGTTTTCAGGAGCTCTGACCCAAGGAGGCATTTAGGAGGCTGCAGGACCTGATGAAGACACTGTGCTGGGAGCCTTGAAATTGTCTCTTCAGGACAACAGAGCCTGTGAGGAGGGAGAATATTGGTTATTGGTTATTTTTACCAAGTCATAGAATCATAGAATGGTTTTGGTTGGATAAGACCTTAACCTCATCTAGTTCAACACCCCTACCATGAGCAGGGACATGTTCCACTAGAACAGGGTGGTCAAAGCCCCATCCAACCTGGCTTTGAATGTTTCCAGGGATGGGGCAGCCACAGCTTCTCCAAGCAACCTGTGCCAGTGCCTCACTACCCTCACAGGAAAGATCTTCTTCCTAATATTGGATTGAATTGTTCCCTTTGTCAGTTTAGAGCCATTCATTCTTGTTCTGTCCCTACCTAAGCTTGTAAAAAGCACCTCTTCAGATTTCTTTACATCCCCTTTAAGGTACTGGGAGGGTGCTCTATGGTATGGTCTCCCTGGAGCCTCCATTTCTCCAGGCTGAACAAGCACAACTCTCTGTCTCCATAGGATAGGTTCTCCAGCCCTCTGAGCATCCTTATGGCCTCCTCTGGGTGTACCCTGGTGGTCTTAGTGAGGGCAGGATTGTGATAGAGCTCTTTGCGCAGTAGAAAGGGACATGATGGTCTCATGTGGCTGACCCCTCGGGTAATGTTTTTACTCCAGGTTTGTGCCCTTATACCCGTTCCCCAACTGGGGCTTATGTACATGTTTTCCTCATGCATTTCACTGATATTAGCAAAGTTATCACTGCACTTTTTAAGCCAGATAAGAACACTCAAATTTTGAAATATGAACAAGCTCAAACTGTCTCTGAGCTACCAGAGGGACGTGTATTTTAAGGCCCCAAATCTGTGCATCTGTTTAGCAGTATTGTCTGAGCCACCCCTGTGAATCAGTGAAATTACTCATAGTGCACACAAGTACATTTATAGACCTCTGCCAGATTGGAGCCTGACAGTGTGGTAGGATGAGCAGCTTCTCAGATGCTGGCTATAACATTTATTGTTAAAATAGACTGCATCTTAAATTATTTTTTAAATTTAAGACAGTTTCATTCCTGAAGTTAAAAGGATATTTTATATCACTAAATTAATTAAATTACCTTTCTTATATATAGTCCTTCCAACCAGACATATCCACATTTCCCCATAAACTAGTAGTAATCTATTTTAGGCCAGCAAATGTTCAAAGATGAATTGATAAAGAGCTTATATTCTCAGTCTGTTTTTCCTCTGTGTTGCAGTGCAGGCTGAATGGATTCATGGAAAACTGATCTTTTCTATGATTTTATTTATTTAATTTTTTTCCCCCTCACAGGTTATATTGTGGGGGAAATTGCTCTTTGATTTTTGGCCTCTTTAGCAGCTGTGCTTGTTGCTGAAGAGCTCCTGCTTGTAATGTATCAACACCAGCACAAGACCAGGTTCAAGTGCAGCACTGCTGTTAATCAGGCTCTGATAATTTGTGTCTCATGTGGAGCCTAATCCACTGCCTATTTAAGTGTAAAAATTCTCATTGACTTAGGTAGGCTCTGAGAAAACTTAAGTCTGAGTTTCATAACTAAAGGAACTTACAAAACCCACAGTGGGTGTGAAAACTGTGTGGAATTACACAGCTAATGAATCTGCTTTCATTTGCTTCCACAAAACTTATGGATGACTTTCAAGAATAGTGGGTTTTAAATGCTAGCAACGTTTACTGTCACTTTGAAATTTACACTGTCAGCTGGTTAGAGTGTGTTTCATTTTAAAAAATCATAAAAGATGAGGTATTCTTTTGCTGACAAGAATGGATATAACATAGCTGCTCAGAAAAAAAAAAAGACACTGGAAAAATGAGAAGAATTTGCATACTGTGTCAGAAGAGTCAGCATAAGGCTGGGGATTATTATTTATTTTTTTTTCTATGCTTTCTTATTCATGCTGATGTGAACTTTCTGCTTGGAGGCAGATGAGAAGCAGGGGGATGGTAAGACACCTATGGGATGGAAATACGGTGCACAGGTGTAAATTTCCTCATGAAACAATACAGAATGGCTGATCTATGGTGGTTACCTGCAGAAAGATCAGTGGAGGACAATCTGTGATTAGAACCTGCCCTTCATGGTGGCTCAGCCTTCTGAAGAGAGGTTTTTTCTGAATCTGGAGGATGTTTGGAAGAAATGCCAGAACATGATGGGAATTGTACTCTGCAGATTTCACAGTTTGTGGTTCTAAGATTAACTGTTCAAACAATAATGGGAAAAAAGAAAAAATCCTAGCCTGTGATATGCTAGGAAAGTGTAAGTAGCCATAAATTACTAAAAAACTGTCATACTCTATGAAAACATTGCTATTTCTATAGTTTGCTGCTGTTCTATTATGCAAAGCTTTGAAACAGAAGAAGATACTGAGAAATGCCTAACATGCATTGTCATAAAGGCTTTCAGTAATTCCTGACAATTGTAGCAGGCAGTTAATATCAGCAAATATCCATGCAAAGTACATTCAGTCTTCCTGAACCTATAGGTTTGTCTATGCAAACTGGTGCCAGCTCCTGAAATGTCATTCTCCTTTCTTTAATGTGTCACTTAAGAGTCTGGCTCATGAGAAAACCTTCTCAGCTGCAACAGTAAAGAGAGTCCTGTCAACAAGACACTAGCTAAAACAAGCTACTTTAAGTATTTTTTTATCATTACCAATTTTTTTTTCTGAAAAGAGCTATTAATACATATATGCCTTTATTGTTAAGTCAGTAGTTCAGGTGGTTTGTAGAGTTGTGAGAGCTGAGAAACTGATTCTCTTCACACCCAGTGACTAACCAGGAAAGCAGTTTTGAATTAAATACTAAACTCTTTGCACTTCTGAATCTCTTCAACTTTTGCTATTTAAATAAGAAAACCCTTCTTCATCATGGCTAATTTACCAAGAAATACTTTGTTATTGAACTCAAAGAGCATTCTGTGTACTTCGGTGTGTTTCTGCAATCATGTTCTGGGGCTTGTAAATTCTTTGAGACTTGATAGGAAAAGTGTTTTGGTGAAAACATGATCCTGTATTGGGTTTTATGATTCTGTATTATAAAATCATATAACGTGTGGACTATTTAGGAAAATCTTGATTTGGCTGCCCTGCCAGTATAAAATCCTATTTCAGAAGAAGCTTAAGAGGGGCAGGAGGGAAATGGTGTGTTACTTAGTTCTTACAAAAATAACTCCGTAGAGTTTTCATGCAGATGCCAAAAGCAGTGACTGCAGTATAGCATGTTTTATTCAGTTTGTCTTCATCCACCATCTGAGACACTGAGGAAGTATTTTGAGCTTTAGTCAAGAGATTGCCCTTATCAGAAACTCATGACTTTAACAGAGAAGTGAACACAGTCTGAATATAAAGGTGCTACTGCTGTGACATTGTGGCAGATGGAGTGACTGATGCTGGCCTGGCTGCAATATCAGGGAAATGCGTGACAAGGAAAGGTTTGTAGAGACAAAAAACCTTCCTGTTCCAGGCTAAGGGTAAAATAAATCAGAATTTCAGATGCTATAAGAAGGTTTATGAACTCTTAAAATATAGTCATCAATGACAAAATTAGTAATGAATATTTCTGCAAGCAAGTTGTCTTAAGGCATTTTCTGATTTCTTACCAGTTGAGTGCAACAGAAAGGAAAGAAACTGATACCTACAGAAAGTGCGGTTTGCAGATGGCCGGATATATTGCGTACTCCTGTGCAAGGCTTCTTTGTAGAGCATGGCAGTGCTGTGCTGTATCCCTTTTGCAGATTGATACCTGAATGATGGAGAGTCAATGATTCAGTTTAATGTAATGAGAGCTGACAAAGCAGCTGTGTATCCAGATCTGGAAGAATTGCTGTAGACTATTCTGTTGCTGTGTGTAAGAACAAGTTGGGATATGCTTCATGCTGGAGAGTGTGAGAAGTCCTGCTTACTATTTAATACAGGGCATTGTGCTGTTTTCATACAAATGGATAAAATATGCCAATTCATGAAGTGCTCTTTGGCAGAAGTAGAAGACATGAAGGGGAACTGCAGCTATAGACTGTTACAGGGCTTTTCTGTGTGTGTTTGTCGTTTATAGCTTTGTGATTTACTTTTTGGAGAGCTCATTTTCATGATTTGGCCCATATAAAAGGTGGTGTTCAATTCTAAAGCTCCCAGCAAGTGGTCTTACGGGACTATGTGGCGCAATGAGGGATCTGTCTTTAAAAGCTGCTAACATGCCATAGCTAAAAAAGCAACAGAGTTGCAGGACTGTTTAGTCTTCCAGACAATGGCAGTATACATTCAGAAATAATGGAAAACACATCTGAAAGACCATAGATTTATGGCAGGTCAAAAAGGTTATCTTCAACTTCTGGCCTTCCCAGTGCTGCACTTCGCTGGGTATGTGGGAATGTTATAGCATTTGGCACATCTGTGGTTATCCCATCCTGGGGCTGAGTTATTGCAAGAGTTAATATGCTTGCTTGCACAACAAGCAGGTCCAGTCTTTTCCAATGAAGGCATAAGATAACATTGTAGAATCCCAGATATCAGCACGATTTTCAGGTTCAGTAGCTGTGCTAGTACAATCCAGATGTCAGGGATAACTGGCACTTACATTATTGTAGTAGTAGCAAAACCAATGTAGTTTGCATTTAGCTGTGAATGTTTCATGCCCCAGAACTTAAATGGTTACTGGATTGCTGTGAATTGATGGGAATCCCTCAAATAGATTGAGTGGAGGGACGAACTTTCTCATTAAAAACCAGTGGCAAAATTGTAACTTGAATTAGAAATGCTCCAGAGCACGTGTGAGGAGTAACAGATTTTTGAGATGTATTAGATACTTTTAATAGTTTAAAGAGATTAAGAATTTATGAATTTGATGTCTCACATTTTATATGCTTCAGTTCTTCAGTCCCATGCTGTTTCTTCAATGCTAAACTTTTAAATATTTGCATTTGATACAATTTTTTCTTTAATAATTTCAAAAGCTCTCTATAATCTTTAGCATTTCCACATCAACTTACATCTCAATTTTGATAATGAACTTAATGATGGCTCATCAATTAAAATTATTAATTGGCATACTAGATGAGAAAATTAATAAATATTGCATGCCTGGCACTTTGAAAAAAATCAGTGTTTAATAATATTGGCATCTTAACTCTAAATTTCACAACTTGCAGTCCCATTTCATAGTTTTAACCATGCATTATACCCAAAGGATTCTCTAATGAAGCATAGCTTCACCTGGTTCTTGAAAAAGGCTGCTTGCATAAGAATTTGATAGAGTCAATATAATGCGGTAATAATCTTCCTCACTCCCCCTTCCTCCTATTAAAAATATTTTGCAATAATAAACAGAAAGGGACTATAATGAATGTAGTGCAGATAGTGAGCCAGGTCTACTCTTGCCATCTGGAGATAGGGCAAGATTAACTTGTAAGACGTGAGTTGTCATTTGCTTTTACTGTTGTGAGGTGCAGAAAAAGAAAGCTGAGCTGCACCAACAGTTTCTGATAGAGATCCCAATAGGACTAAGAAATGGATTTACTCTCGGTGAGATGAAAGCAATATATAGGTAACTGCTACTGGTCTGGGATATTTCTGTATAAAAACAGATACTTTATTTAGTGTGTTAGTGCTAAACTAAAATGCTACTTTGTTTTTCCCACCAAATTATTAGAGGCAAGCTTGATGTGAGCATCTTCTATTGAAAATAAGTTGTCTTGTTACCTCCAGGTTAGAGCACAGGACAGCTGTGCATCATGGAGTAGCAAGCAATTATTTCTATCATATACACATAGACTTATATGATAGCATTGCTGTGCACTCTTTAATTATTGATTAGTAAAAGTGAGGCTTCTTGTTTTGGAAAGCAAAGGAGGAGAGCCAGGGGGAGAAAGATTACACCCCCACCCCCCACCCTTTCCTTTCAGGAGCTTTTCCCTACAGAAAAAGGCTGTATTGCTTCAAAATCTTGCTTTGGAGCATGGGATACTCAAAAGTTAGCCAAGCTTCTTAGTAGTTTCTTGACTTTGCTCATCTTTCTCTTTGCTATGCTTCATTTAAAATAAATTAAAATGCTAATTTGTGGAATAGATTGTGATCCACATCTCTGTGACTGCAGAGGGCAGAGTGGGCAGGTGTGTGAATACCCTTGGAAAGACATACTCTTGCTCATGTCCTGAAATGCAGCCTCTACCATTTCTAGTTTGCTCCCGAATTAGGTACTTTTTATATTCCTTGCTCAATAAAAAATCTTGTTTCATGGGTTTGCAAGGTTTTTTCATCAAACTGTCCAGAAGTGCTTGTTTTTGTCACTGCTAAGTGCTCCCATAAGGAAATGGTCGTGTGGTGTCGTGAAGCTGCTGTTGCTGCTTTTCTTGAGGCTTTGGGGCAAATATGGTTGGGTTTACCATGTAGCAGGAGTTGGTTTTGCGTAACTGCAAGTGTCCAGGTCAGCCAGGACTTTCTTCCAACTGGTGAGACTGGAGGAGAGGTTGCTGCAGCAGACCTGTGGGTCTTCATTCACCTTTTTTTGTGTGGCATGTTGTGTTTTCTGGCTTGGTTTTGTTTTGCTTTTGTTTTATTGTTGGGTTTGTTTTATTTTTTGTTGTTGTTGTTGTTTTGTTTGGTTGGTTGTTTGTTTTTTGCTTTTTTTCTTGCAAATTATTCTGAAGGTTTTCCTTCACCAGGAGACATATCTTTCAATATTGATGACTTGAAGCTGAATCTGTGTTGGCATGATTTGGTTACTACTGAAACACATAGCAAGTTCATGTTCTTGTCATGATAATGTCGCAAAGTTGCTTAATGTTTGAATTAAAAACAAGTTCATAGGTGTGCAACTGAATATCTGCAATTCATGAATATGATTATAGGAGGCCCAAGGTACTGTAGCACTACCTGCCATATTTCTAATTTTGTTTTTATTTTCATTTAACAAAGTATAGCTAGATTGATACACTTGGTTCTCCCTGGGGTAGTTTGTATGATATAGCTGAGAAGGAGAGTTAGTATTCCACTCCACATGTAAGTGATCTTTGACACCAATTAATATTTATCAATGCAAGATAAATTTAGAGAGTTCTCTTGATTCATCCCTTGCACAGATCTGGGTGAGGAGAACTGGTCCTGGTTGACTCATTCTAAAGTTTTTTGCGATCTGTAAATTCAGCATCTATATCTATATCTTTACCATAAGGAAATATTACTGTTAATATCCAAAGCCTATTAAAAACAAACTTCATACCTTTGGAATTTATTATCAAACCTCAAAAGATGTGAAAACCATTATTGATAGATTCTGGACTTTATAGGCCCTGTCAGGAAATAATATTGTTGACGTGTTTTAAAGATCTTTCTTCACTTTCTGGACAGTGGCTTTAAATTTGTGTTTTACCATTTGTTTGAGGAGGTTTGTTGTGTTCTTTCCCATTTTTATGGTTTGTTTTGTGGTTGTTTTTGGTTTCTGTTTTTTTACCCCTCCAATGAGTACATTTTTATGTAACAATTTCATAAACACTTGGGACTCTGCAAATTACCTAATTCATTGAAAAAATCTGCTATTTCCATAAGAACAACTTTCCCATCCCCCCACTTTCCTCCGCCAGTGCCTTTGGAACCCTGTTTTCCTTACTGTGTCTTCATAATAAATTCTGTAATACCAGTAATGTACTTAGGAATACACTAAATGTACTTATTATAGCAACTGCAACTATGATTCAGTAATTAGCCATGCTAATTACAGTTGGGATGTAGGATAGGAGATTGCGTGCTACATTAAAACTAGAGAAATTAAAACAGAGCCATTTTATGGAACTATTATGTTCTTTGGGGGACTGCAGATCTTAGTGAAGCATTAGCTAATTAAAAACTTCAGGATAGCTCCTGAATAAACCATTAAAGCTAAAGGTTACTTTCACACTTGAGTAGTATATGTCAAAACATTTTTTTCCCCTTTTTGTAGCCCTTGTGGAATATCCTCTGGAAGGAGGCAGGAGAACTGGCTACCCTGAATTTGGAGAAAGCTGATGTTCTCAATAACTTCTTTGCCTCAGTCTTCACCGGCCAGTGCTCTAGCCACTTAGAAGGCAGATGCAGGTACTGTGAGAATATAGGAGAGGATTAGGTTCAAGATCATCTTAAGAACCTGAATGTGCACAAGTCCATGGGACCTGATGAAATCCATCTGTGGATCCTGAAGGAGCTGGTGGATGAAGTTGCTAAGCCACTGTCCATCATATTTGAAAAATCATGGCAGTCAGGTGTAGTTCCAAATGACTGGAAAAAGGGAAATACAACCCCATTTCCAAGAAGAGGAAAACAGATGACCCAGGGAACTACAGACCAGTCAGTTATCTGTGCCTGGCAGGATCATGGGGCAGATTCTCCTGGAAACCATGCTGGGCACATGAAAAACAGGGAAGCAATTGGTAACAGCCAGCATGGCTTCACTAAGGGTAATGGATGGCAAGGGATGGCATCCAGAGGGACCTTGACACACTTGAGAGATGGGCCGATGCGAACCTCATGAAGCTCAACCAACCTACGTGCAAAGTCCTGCATGTGGGTTGGGACAATCCCAGGCACAACTACGAGTTGGGCGCAGAAGTGATTCAGAGCAGCCCTGTGGAAAAGGACTTGGGAAATGTTGGTTGATGAGAACTGAACATGAGCCAGCTTCAGTGTGCTCCTGCAGCCCAGAAAGCCAACCGTGTCCTGGGCTGCATCAAAAGCGTGACCAACAGGTCAAAGGAGGTGATCCTGCCCCTCTACTCTGCTCTCAAGAGACCTCACTTGGAGTATTGTGTGCAGTTCTGGTGTCCTCAACATAAAAAG
>JBAFWW010013547.1:0-22192 GCA_036873685.1 Agapornis canus | reverse complement strand
AGACACTGGAGGCCTAAATCCTTTTCTGTATATTCTTTTTTTTTTTTTTCCCCCCCTATTTTTAACTTGATTTCACTCGGCACGGAAAAATACTCTCAATCTTTACAGGCATTCAGCAGCAACAACAACAACAAAAAGTATCAAACTACTCTCCAAAGCTTAAAAGCAACAACAAAAATCAATACTATGCAAACAAATCCACTCAGAACTCTGCAATGCTCTTGAAACACCACAAAAGAGTTATTACAGTTGAGGAGAGTCCCACTGCACAAGGTGAAGATGCTGAGGAGCAGCAGACTTAGCACAGCCTGCTGTGCTTGTAGGCAGGCTTGTAGTATCTAAAGAGGCTGACTAGAAAGCTGGAGAGGGGCTTTTTACAGAGGCAGATAGGGAAAGTACAAGCGAGAATGGCTTTAAAGTGACAAAAGACAGATTTAGATTAAATATTAGGAAGAAATTCTTCACTGTGAGTGTGCTGAGGCACTGGAACAGGTTGCTCAGAGAAGCTCTGGCTGCCCTATCTCTGAAGTTTTCAAGGACAGGCTGGATAGGGCTTTAAGTAACCAGGTCCAGTGGGAAGTATCCCTATACACAGCAGGGGGATTGGAATTAGATGATCTTTAAGGTTCCTTCCAACCCAAACCATTTCATAATACTGACTCATAAAACTCCACCTCTCTCTGACCTACTGCAAAAACACCAGGATCCCCATATTATTATTTTAATCAATGTTTCTTTTCACTGGTCTCAAACAAAATTACAGCATCAGTTTGTTCTTCCTGAGCTGACAACATTCTGAATTTTACAACTGGTGGCTTTACATTTGTGCCTGGGGGGGGGTGGGGGTGGGAGGGGGAATAGCCTTACTCATTAGTGCTTTTTGTTTAAAGTGAGTAATCCCATTCATCTTTCCCATCTGTTCAAGGGCTTCTCTGAACACAAGAACGCATGAGTACAAAATGCTGTCTAATTGATCTGAGGTCTGCTCCACAGCATAGTTGCAGGAGCTTCCTGTGTGCCCACTACAAGGCAACTGTGAAAGCCATGACAAAGCAGTGAATCTAAAAACACCAGTGTTGACAACCCTCAAAGTAACAAATATTTTAGCTTCACAGGCAAAACTTCATCAGTTTGTGGAATTCAGCTATGAAACAAGGATATGCTTCCAACATATATTTGGAAGTTGCACCAGGAAAGTAAACAGTATCCATGGGGTATAACTCCCTGTATAAACTGACTACTTAGCCAAAAATGTTCCTGAAGACAAACCAGTGTTCTATTTTAAAATCCACCTTTTTGTTCAAATACCCAGAATAGTAAAAGACCTATTTGCCACTTTTTTGAAGAAAATACTTCTCCAATGCTTATTTGCTCCCACAGCCATAAAACCAAATACTCTTTGCATTTCTGTACACATTTATGTCCTCAAACAGCTTAATGAGTGCCTACATGACATACGAACTCCTTCTGAAGTCAATGGACACTCTTACACAAATACTAATGGCTGGTTACATGGATTTGTGATACTACAGCAGCTGCATGGAATGAAAAAAAAAAAATAAATAAAATAAAATTGCTCACCAGTTAGACAAACTGCAGAACTGGGTTTATTTGTTGGATTGAGGTTTTTCTGCTTAGGCAGACGTTTTTTATGGGAAGATAAGGTTTCCTGAGGTCACTGCATTACAGCTACCATTTCCAGTGGCTAACACCTCCATCCCAGGAGCTTGTCTGAATACTACCTGGGACATGGTATCCCTGCCCATGGCAGGGAGGTTGAAAACAGATAATCTTTAAGGTCTTCTCCAACCCAAACCATTCTATGACTTACCTTCTATGAATGCATGTTTTCATTCAAATGGGAATGAGGCAAGAAGAGGTAGAAGTTTCTTCCACAGGTAAGATGATACTAAGCCTAACTTACAACTTAGAAAATCACCAAACTAAGTGATGCTGCTCTTGTTTCCGGTGACCTGCCCACCTCCAAATTCATCTTTGAATATTTGCTGACTCCAGGCCTTCAGCTCACTGAAAGCAATAAAAGTAGTAAGTGAACAGGTTCTTGGTGTCTACATTTCCCTGGTCCTTTACTTTCTAAAATAATTTCTATAAACAAAGATTAAATATGCATGAAGTCCAATAGTAGGTTTTTGGTTAGGTTGGGGGGGAGGGTGTTTGAAAAATGGTGATTTTTGGTCTATTTAAAAGATGCTCAAGGAGAATGAACTTTATGTGAAGGGCTCACATCAAAAGGACAAACAGCTGACACAGCATTTATGCCCTAGTCCCTCAAGACATGGGAAAAAGAAAAGCCTAGATTGAGGTGTAAGTCAGTAGAAGGAGTTTAGATACTCCGGTGATTTAAGAAGTACTTTTCCCCAAACACCTTTGGATTAAACTACAATGATCTTCAGTCAGGGCCCTGACAGTGAGTGCCAAACTTTCACTCATTTCTGGGAAACTAGAGAATTTACCCATAGTTTCCATGTTCAGGGTACAATTTCTCCATCCTGTTTGCATAATTCAGATTCTTTCTCAAGTAGCAGCTAAGAAATTTATGTCTGAGCAAGTGGAATTTACCTATTCAGCAGAAAAACCTGTTTTTTCCACCTATGCTAATTTAACGGATAACTTTGAGTTCATTTAGCTAAAATGACTGTAAAAGGAAGTGACATCAGAAGGGAGACATCTCTTCTGGACAGGAATTTGAGGTACCTAAGAGTCTGCAATATTAAGGTCATCCTAAAAAACAGGTAGCAGCTCTACATAACAGAGCCCTTAACAAAATCCACAAGAAATCTGGGTGAGTAATCTACCTGAAACTCTACAGAAAGAACTCTCTTGCTTTTTATCCTAAGAAAAAAAAAAAATCCTGAGCAACAAAACCAAGCAAGTTGTATTAGCTCTATTCAATTAAACTAAATAAGAATACAGACCAAAGGATTATATCAACCCAGAGACATCATAAACCTACACACAGTTAATCAGGCAAAGGCATGTATTTGAAGCTTACTGGAACTCAAATGGAAAAGACCTAAACTGAATGACCAATAAAATGTTCTTGGTTTATTTAACTCACAAGATAAGCTTGTTAATGCCAGACCACTGAGTGATTTATTTTGTGCTCACGACATCAGCTTTGGAAATATGATCCAAGTTCAAAAAACTAAGACACATTCTGGATGATATTCAAAACACTATCTGGTATTGACTGAAATTCATTATACACCAAGAAATATAGAAAAAAGAAATTCTGTCTAATATATATCTTCCATGGTACTTATCCAGACTATTTCTTCTACATGCTCAAAATTTATCACCCCATGGTTTTGCTTGCAATAGAAAGCAAATGGTACAAGAATTTGGATTCCATTTCAAATTCAATAACTTAGTAATCAAATCTGCTCTGTACTTGCTTAATAATGTGTACCATTCTACCAAAGGGCAGAACATGAGCTGGTTCTTAATTGCTACATTAACACTGAATTCATTGTATATAAAATAATTTACAGTGTTGCAATGCTTTTCAGGATACATAGTTGCTCTTCTCTTGGTGAACAAAGGAAACAGAGGTAAAATCCTGTAGTAAACTGGTAAGAACTGAAGATAATAAACAAACCTAATTTAATACCCCTAATCAAGCCCAACACTTGCATCTGAAAACTGTTCCTATTGCTGTTGGGTAGAAAGTGTGTAAATATGAGATGAGGGACAGAGATACAAGAAAAGATCTGGTATGGGCTACACTATTTTCCCTAAGCAAGCTGCAAATGCTACCAATGGGCACAGATAGCAAATGGCAAGGGGTAAGTATGCACAGGTGAAATGAAGGATCATGAATCTTTAAAGCTATTTTAGTAATTACAACAAGATTCTCCCTCCTAAGGAGAAAGAAAAACATGCTGCAAATTGAGAAATTCTTACCAGTTCTGTTTTCTTACTGGTAACAGTATAAATCACTTATCTAACTACAACAAACAGAGCATGATGTCACATGCCATGATTCATGATTATTGCAACAAACAAATCATTAACAGTTTTCCTTTTGTCACCACTATGACATAAGTGGAGACAGGAGACACTGACAGACAAATGATGTGCTTTGAATTTTCAAAAATGCTTCAGTTTCCTTTTGTAAATCCTGTTTTTTCTACTTAGATTGTGACAATACTTTCAAGTCATGGTCTATTATGCTACATCTGTACAAAGACATTATACTGCTGTACTACACTTTCAAAGCTATACAGCTGTTAACAGCAACAGTTACTTTACAGGATGAAGACCAAATCAAATAATCAAACCAAATAATTCCTAACACAGACTACTATTCAGATGCTATGAGCCTAGAAAAGCAAAGAAATAAGAGACAACATGCAGATATTAGAACACCTTAGAATATTTAGAAATTTAAGAGAGAGATTTGGAATTCTTCATACCTAAAAACATGTCTTCTATGAAAGTCAATGCAAATTATTCAACAGTGACCTAGCACTGTGCTTTAGACAGCTATTTGCATGAGAGTGATGGTAAAAAAGAAAACTCCACATCATATTAATAGCATATTTATCTTACAATAGCATATTTATCTTACAATATTTTAAGCTTGCCCTTGTTACTGGACAGACTTGCTCTGCTTGCTGCTTCATGTATTTCATGTGGACTTTTAACAACCACTAAGGTCAATTTTGATAAGTCATAGTAATATTAAAATGATGCCTAAAAATTCCTTATGAAGGCTGATATTCAAAAAAATGAACCAAAACTGGGATAATTCTAATTATAAATGCAAAACTCCTGCAATTTCATATTAGAAATTATGAAAATTTTTACATTATAAATGGACACACTTAGAGAACTTCCAATCTACCTCACAAGGTTCCTTCTACTTTTAGACCTGGTGACTTGATTAAACTACACTGATAAAGACACACTTTCTTATTTAGGCCCCAGTTCAAGATTTTGCTTTGTAAATACAAAGATTTCTGTGCATACTTGACTTGACTGACTTCCAACCAAACCCCATCCTGTTGACAAGTGTATTAGATCTGTTGTTAGTTATCATGCATTTCTGTACCTCGAGACACAAATCTTACAGACAGATCATTAGGAAAACGCAGTAGCCCAAACACAACCAGTACAGGCATGTTCAAGACCATGAGGTCCCTTAGAAGCTTCACATTCCTTTTGTCCATACCAAACTTGGAATGCAGCATGGCACTGTCACTTTTTGGTCCACTCTCTCACAGCCTATGTGCCAGATGCCACTGAGCAGTCACATCAGATGACCTATCAGATCAATGCACTGATCATTAAACTTACATGCAGGGCACTCATGCTGCTTTGACTCAGAAAACAGGGTCTTTCTTCCACCAGGAACTTAGGCATACATCCCCAACAAATAGCTTTTGCAACAAGACAGACCTGAGCCACTGTCTAGCCTCACAGGTGGCAAGATCTTGTTCTATTCTGGGGAGAAACGTGAACTGACCAGATCCTCCATCCTTCAGAAACTAGAACAAGGTTTACAAATTGCTGACAAAGAATCAGTTAATCCCACCATATATTGTCCAGTTTCCACACCTTATCAGTCTCTGTGTGACAGCCTTTCTGCAGGGGCAAGGAAGTAACCATCTTAGAGTATCATCTTACAGCACCACCTTACAGCAATGAAGAAAAATTAATAAACTCACATCCTCATCACAGTGAGGAGTTAAGTCCTCCAGTACATATTCCAAGAAGTATCTGGGTTGAATGGCAAGCAGATAAATTTACATGTGTTGTACACATTGTGGAGACAATGGGTAGATGTGGCACCCAGGGACATAAATTAGTGAGAGCCTTGGCAGTGTTATGTTTATGGTTGACTCAACAATCTTAAGCGTCTTTTCCAACCCAAATGTTTCTATGATAATTATGTTAATGTATCTTGGTAGCCAACATTTGAAAATGGTTTAAACATGAAGATACACTATCTTCTTATTATCTTGTTTACACTGTAAGAGAATGAAAAGCAATACATAATATAGTATATTTTCCTCCTTGGACATAATTAATGTTATGTTTAGAGCAGAAATAGGAAAAAGGTTCATGTATCATTTGATCAACACTGCAAAGTATGTGTATCAATATCCACTTGTAGTATTTTTCCTAGTATTTCCCTCTGTAATGATAATCCACTTATCTAGGTTTCTTTAATTCAGTGCTTTAGTAAACACTGTGAAATCTGAGTTTCCTATTAACCACAGAAATCTGCCTACAGCCATGGTTGGCACACCTTGTTTTCTACATTTTAGCAGGTAACAAATGTGAGAAAGTCAAATCAAATTCCATGTCAGCCACAGAACAACATCCTAAGAGGCTGTTCAGAGTATCAGCAATGAAACAATCTCCTTCATAAAGCACAGACGTTTGATTGCACTAAGGAGCACTATAGCTGTGCTAGGGGGTGAATTCCCAACTCCTTCCCTACACAGCCTGTAGAGGAAAGACTGCAAATGCTCACATATGTGGTGCTACTCACTGCAGCAGAAAAGCAAGAGCTGGTGTCTGCCAAAAGAGAGCCGGTGTCCTCTGCCAGTCCTTTCAATGCATTTGTTTATCACATCATGAGGAGGAAAACCCTCAAATCTTTTCAGCAGTAAGGCACTTGGGAAAGATTTACAAATTGCCAGTTGTCACCAAGATACTAACTTTCAAATAATCAGTACATCAAATTGATTTCCTATCTTAGCGCTCAAAAATGAAAATTAAAAAAAAAAAAAAAATCCAGATGGAAAGAGAGTGGTTCCGTTTTGTTATTATTTTCTAGAAACATAATAATAATCAGATAGTCTAACAAAGTCAGGGAGTTTGACTGCAGGAACTTCAAAGGAGAGTAAATCCCCACACCCAGAGATTACAAGGGCTTTGATGTTCCTAAAGCAATCTGTATCTTTTCCTACAAGTTTAAAAGAATACATCTTAGAGAACAGGCATCCTTTGACAAACAGCAATCTTAAAAAAAGTTTTCTGTATATGCATGTTATATAAATTGTATGTTAATATTTTAATAGTGAAAACATTATTATTATTATTGTCAGTGCCAGATTAAGTGAAAACAATATTTATAATAGAAACTCACACAGAAACTGAATTTGCAAATCTTCTAGTTAATTGGTACAAGTTATCTTGTGTGACCATTAACCTCTGATTTTCAAATTAGTTCCAGATGGGTAGAGCCTGACAATTATATGAAGAAAATGCTAATGTTGATATCCAAATATAAAGCAGAGCTTTAGAAATGTGCTAATGTACCACCTTTCATGATTTATTGATATTTTCCGCCCATCTGTCATTCGGTATGTTTTACTTTACAGTGAGAGAAACTTGTAGAAATAAAATATCTCTATCTGCCTGGTTTGGTAATCCTTTTATTTATAATGTCAGAAAACGCTGTGAATTTTCAGTACCACAGGAAGGACAACAAGGTGTTGCCAGACATTATGTATTTAATTACTGAGGAGTCTGCATTAAAATATTGTCTTTTTCCCCATTTTCCAGGTCAATGCTCCCAAGAATCGTCCCATGCAACAGTGCTAAATATACCCCTTGGAGACCATTCTGAACAAAAAAGCAGATTGTGCTGTACCTACTTTCCTGAATCAAGCACTAGAAGCCTCCACTGTGCCATTGTGAGAATTGAAACCCAGGACAAAGTTACCTCCCTAGATGTAACAATAAGCACAGCCATTTTAAAATGACCATTAGACTTAAATTGGAGAGTACAGTCTTCAGAAATTAAAAGGAAGATTGAAAATACAGAAATAGTCCTGCCACTGCTGTGCAGACTGCTACATCATTATATATATGCACTATTACATTTATATATTACTTTTATATATTATTTTAAGTAAGTATTATAAAGATATTTATCACAGACACATTAAAACATTATAATCCAAGGGGGAGGAGGAAGTGACAAGATTAATGCATTTTTTCAAGCAGCTTTAAGGCACAGCTATTAATCTATTTTTTATGTAATAGAATTAAACTTAATAGCTGTGCTTTAAAAAAAATGAATTTCCTATCATGTGTCACTAATAAAGCATTAGTCCAGCAAAGCAATCAAACCTGGGGACTTTTTTTCAACTCTTAATTTCTTTTTTATGCAACTATCACAAGCTCGAATAATAAGTCAAATAATTCCTGAATATCCAGGCCTAGTCAATGAAATTTCACAGATTTTCTTTAAAAGGTAATTTCTGCGTTGGGTTGAGCCACGTTTATGTACAGAAGACAAGAAAGCTGTGCTTAAGAGCAATGCAGGTGCATCTCTCTGAACTCACACCACAGAAGAACAGCAGAGCAGCAGAAGTCCAGCTGTGAATTGGAGTTAGATCTCAAAATAACTTAAAAACCTTTTCTTTCAAAAAATGCTGTGGGTGTTTTATGCTATTAATGTAATAGTTAAAGCACTCACCCTGGAATACCTGGACTAAATTCCTCCCAGAGAGGCCCTCACATCTACGTCATTTTTCTTACTTGAGAGAAACAGCCCTGATTTTCCAACACAAGAATATACCAACATACACTCCTCTCTGCTTTGGAAGCCATGACATCAGACAGAAAGGAATTCAAAATGCAGCAAGTATCAGAAAAGGAGCATCAGAGGAAAGAAAAAAAAAAAATCTACATCTTTAGGAACCATATTTAAATTATCCCTAATTGAACTTTATTAAGCTAAATCTTCAAGGCAAAGTTACTAAGAGAATCTATCCTAATGACATAAAACCTACCATCAGGATGCTTGGAACTCAGAGAGTTTGCCACAAAGTGTTATAAATGACTCACCAACCCAACTCACCAGTGACAGGTTTGACATCAAACTTTGATCTGTTGTGCTACCTTTGAGCTGAGCTGAACAAATTTCCCAACATGAAATACTGTACATGCTGTGAAACTGAATACGGTTCAACTTACACCGCACACAAAATCATTTTTCTGGGATGTCTCAGACTCTGAATTACTTGTACAGTACTACCAATTTCTTTCAAAAGGAGAGACAGCCCCAAACCTGGATTTGTGACAAACCCTAGATAGACCAGCCTGGGCACTGCTCTGCTTCCCTGCCCATGGCAGAACTACTGCCAACTGGCTAAATGGTGACAAACTCCAAGAGATGTGTCTTCATAACCCATTCCTGGTGATAAGAGCAGAGAACACTGCTGCCCTAGCCCCTTTAGTACAGTATATTAAATTTATTGAGATGCGTTCATACTCTTGATACCCTTACCCCAACAAACGAGTATCAAGCAGAATGACTTAAGTGCTGCCATAGCCCAGAGATAGATATGACTCTGTTGGTGCAGAGATAGGCTTCAGAGCTCTCAGTTAGCATATGAAGCACCAGCCTTTGCTTCAGGTTGAAGCACTCTTTAAAATTCCATTTATAAACCTGAATGCCTGAAGTCCAGTTATTTAATTTTCCTTTTATTTTTTACAGAAATGTAAACGTACACACATCTATGTTTTATTCACACTATTAAGGAGTTAGCTTTCTACTGATTTGCCTAAAAGCTGAACCTGGTTACTCACCCAGTAATGCTGTGAGCACTGCAGGGACAACCACAATGTCCTTCATCAATATGCCCCAAGATGCTTTGCATCTTCTCTCCCAGTAAAGTGTAGTCTTTAGTTCTCTTTCAAAACGAGCCCCATAGAAACATCAAATTTCATCACACAAGTTGTCATTCTTTGACTCATGTTGCAATATCTATTTTCCAATTTTACGGTCTATTGCCTCCCAAAAAATATAATTTGTGGTACTCTTTAGCAAACCAATTCCTGTTTATATGCAACTTTCCTCATTCCACTAATACACTGATACAAACTCCAAGTTAAATACCTAGTTTAGGGTAAAATACAGTTTAAAATTGCAGTACCTGGGCAGTAAACCTTAAAAGAGAGAGTGCTCCATCTTACAGCAGAACACAACTTGAGACACTTTTTCTTCACCATTACTTCTTAAACTCCATGTTTAAATCCATGGTTCTGACCACTGCCAAAGTAGTTTAATTTGATGTTTTCAGATTACTTAATCCTTCTGTTATTTTTTGATTCTGCTTAAATCTCATACTTTTATGATATTTAAACATGCATTTTCTTCATGCTTCATTCACCAGTGAGATTACACCAGGATTTTATATCTCCTCATAGAACATCTCTCATACATCCCTCAGCACAGATACTTTTATTACCAGAACAAATCCTCAGTGGACTCCTTCCTCCTTTCTTCTCTTGTCCTCCAAAGAATACATGAGAAAAATCAGGAACAAGAAAAAGAGTAAAGAAACCCATTGCAGTGCCTTTATTTGTGTTAACGAAACCAAAACTGCCTTCATGATGTTTCTTTCCTGCCTTTCTCAGCTTTCTCCAACTCATACTTCTCCAAATGCCCATTTCTATCTCATTTTTCTAAAAGACGTATTGCCTTTGTCAACATGTTTGAGCTAAGGATGGGATTAAGCATTTTGAAATGCCTATGCATAAGGATGATGACACCCCAACACATGCAACTTTTTGCTTTTCAGAATTAATCTCCAGAATGCCTGTAAAGGGTAGGTTTCCCTCCAAAGACCCTTACCACTCAGCGGTCCAAGTTATTTTTTTGTAAAAGCTGAACACTACACAAGTTACAGCCATACCCAAAAGAATAACTTTGCACAATGTTCAAAAACCGTACCAACTGCAATCCTTAACAAGCTTGTTAATAAAAAGCATTTTTCACCACTTCCCCCTCTATCTCTCTGCTCCCCACTTGAGCATTATTCCAAAGATCTTATTTTTGCTCTAGCCCCCAGAGGCCCAAATGTCTCTCTTGAACATTTCATAGCACATAAGCAGTAAAATTACTGCTTATTTCCTTCCCTTGTTTCCAACTCATGGTTCCCTGACATTTGCAATTGAGTCTCCTGTTCACTTCCTCCTCTTTTTATCCCCTAACATTGAGCATCCTGACATCTGAGGAGCAATAAACTTATTTCCCAAATTCACAATGCTATTATAAAGAATGCAATTATTTCTAGAATTGCATTTGGCTACCTACTTATTTTCTTCCTTTGCGATCTGCATTCAGTCAAAATTCTGTCTTTCATCCTAAAATTAATTATTTATCTAATTAAGAAGCTTTACTCCTTCCCATAATTACTAGCCATGCAGTTATTATACAGTCCTGTAATAATTTTGTAACATGCAGGTGAACTATGTAAAGGACTTGCCAGATGCAGATATTTCAATAGGTTTGGGTAATTTTTATAACCCCTATCTCATTTGTTTCAAATACTGTTACCTTCAGAAATCAGATTTAGCAATGCCTTTTGATGCTTGTCCATAGAAAGACAGACAAAATGTGGTTTTTAGCAGCATTTAAAACATGCTCTACCTTCTCTGAAGAAATGTCACTATTATTAAAAGGTCTGACACTTTTCTTTGCCAATTTGTTTATGGATGTAAAATATAATCTCTTTTAAACTCCCTCTTTGTTTGTATCTTGTAGCTTTATCTTTCCTACCATCTGGCCTGCTAGTTACTCTCCATCCATGCCAGATTTCTGTTCTTCTTCTATACCTGGATGATGGGTTTGGATTAAAACAGCCATAAAAACCTGTCAGTTGCATAAAAACAAATAGAAGTAAGGAGGGGAGAAAAGCTCTGGAAGTTTTGGTTTTTTTTTTTAGTGTTTTGGATTTATTTTTATTTTTTCTTTTTATTAAGAGTTTGGTAATGTAACTTCTCTAAATTATCACATGTACTTTCTTACAAATTTACTCTAAATTTACCTTTACCTTTAAATTTACTTTACCTTTTCCTAAATGGTAAACAAGCATTAGACACTCATGCACCTCTGACAAAACCCTTTGTGTTGTGAGTGGAAGTTTTGTTTGCATGTTGGGATTTGCTTTTGTTGAAGTTTTTAACAAAAGCACCATCTTATTTTTTTGTACAATAGAGGACTGAACCACCCCATGTGCTTTAAATTTGCCATCCAGTCTTCAGTCTGTGCCTTTGACAGACAGGTAGCAGAAGCCATGGTGCAGAGTTAATTCGTTTCAGCCTAGTGATTTTTTTTCAAAATACTAGGTGGCAGATATCAGATGACAATAAGGAAATTTCTGCTTCTTAATACTGAGCCAGTCACCAATATGTGATAGTCTGTTCTCTTGGGTTTTTTTCCAAATAATTTAGAGAATTTAAAAAAAAAAAAAAAAAAAAAAAAAAAAAAAAAAAAAATCCTGATTTTTCCTCAAAGGGATACAGGCTAATTGACATTTTTGGGCTCAAACCCCAAATTCAAATTCCTTGATGATTTGACCATACTAGATTTCTTAAGATTCATTTTCCCAACAAATGAAGAACAGTAACAGGGAAATACTAACAAATATCTATTTACAGCTCCTCATGGAAGACCACTATAAAATTGCTATTCAAATAGAGTAGTAGGCGGATTTCACTTCAGATCTGTACTTTTGCACTGCTCTTTTTCAAACAAGAAATTGCTTCCTTCCTCAAACAGCCTTTGCTTATCTCCTCAAATAAACAATAAACAACAACCACAAAAAAAAAAAAAAGGAAAATAACAGCAACCAGCTTGCAACTCAGAAATAACATTCATTTTATCAGCTTTGACTACTACATATTTATCTCACTTCTTTTCTACTATCCATTTTTTAAGCATTCTCCTTCATCTCAACTAAATCTCTCTTGTGAGATGCTGGCTGACCTGCAGACAGAAGACGCTATGGACAGGAATGTTGTAATCCACAGCCATGCTATCTTGACCTCCCCAAGCACAAGTCACTGCAAATCCCCTCTTTCACAGTGATTCTCTTTAATTCAGAGCTACTGCTCCTGTGAGCAATCTCCTTGTCTTGCATCTCACAATAATGAAATTCTCCCATAACAAGACTGCAATTCCTTACCTGCCTGACAGTGTCAGAAGCCGAGACATTTAGTTTTACGTACAAAGTTTGCCTGGAACAATCAAATCACTCTAATGAGTAACATGTATGTACTCCTCCAACAATTTCTTTAGAATAAAAGGTTAACAAAGGTTTCTACCATAGCTATTTAAACCTGTAAGAATATTTTCAACACAGATTTCACCCCCTGTTTTAACAACATTGGTGTATTATCTGATCAATCATTAATATTCTTCCTCAGAGTCTTCCTTCTATCAACATGATTTGAAAAATACCTAACACCTAGTTACCCCAAATCAGAAATAAGACAACTAAAATTCAAGTGTTTTGTATGCTATTTCATAATATGAATGCTTTTTATCAAGGCCTGAGTTGTCAGCTTTATGTACACTTCAAGCTATCAGCAGTAGACAAAACTTACAAAAGCTTTTACAGTGGATTTTTAGAAAGATGGAAAAATCATGCCCTGCTGTGGTCAGTTACTGGGCAGGCAACTACTTTATCAGATGGATGAATCTACTTTTGCTATGCCTATTATCTTTCCAAATCCCCCATGACACATTAAAAAACTAGTTCTAGTGCCAGTTTTTTGATTCTAACAGAAAATAATTACTGTCTGAGAAAATTAAATCTTCCATGTTGAGACCCTGAAAAGTTGCAAAGCTGATCACTTGCGAACTACAACCTTTGCATGTGATGCAATTTGTTCTTAAACTGAAGAAGTTCAGAGTACAACCTCTAACATTACCATTGCTGGGAAGGTTTAGAAGTATTAAGGCTAATTGAAAAATAGACTTTTTGGCAATGTGAAAATAGCACCTCCAGGACTGCCAGTGATACTGGGTTTTAAATGTAAACAATCTGTAACATGGATTTTCTAAAGAGAATAATGCAAGAAGCAGCTTCTGAAGTCTTTTTGGTAACACAAAATCTTCTTTAACATGAATCTCCAGATACATCTGCTCTGATCTCTTTTGCTGCAGCACACCTCTTCTTAATACTTTTAATTGTTACCTTTCCCTTCCAAACACAAGGTCCCTTCTACTTTTCTTAAAGATATACTTGTCCTTTTGAAAAAAAGGTGGAGAAATCTTAAAGACATGAAAGACAGTTTGGCAACTAAATAACTCCCCCACCTGCACAGCCTTCACTCTGCCCCTCCTACTCACTCATCCACATTGTGCTAAGTTGGAAATTTATTCCCAGTAAAATTTAAAGCAAGTACAGAAGAACTAGCATTGAAAATAGGCAAGAATATTTTAGTATCCAGATTGTAGGAACAGATTTTCCCACAATGTGAATAATAAAGTCATGAAACTTCCTCAGATAAATCCTCATTTGAGTGATGCTCACTTTACAGCAGTCTAAAATATGCCCGAGTCATGTATCAGCAGGATTTCCCCCAAACCTTTGAACAGATGATCATGTGTATAGCTCAAATAGAAGCAAACTCAAATCTTTCAAGGTGGGATTTTATTACTGTCTACTGATTACATAGAGAAAGACACAGATCTCATCAGTCAGGCTATAAGCAGGAAGCAACAGAACTCATCTTGGCAGATTTTTTTGTTGTTTTTGTTTGGGTTTGGGGGTTATTTTTTTAACACCTACATGATGCCAGTGAAGAAGGGAAAATAAATAAATAAATAAATAAATAGAGAGATGGTAGATAGATAGATAGATAGATCCATTGCATTTACATTTCATCTCCTAAATCTGATGCCTTTTAACATGAAGATTAGAAACACAGTCCCAGGACTGACGTATGTACTGTCTTGTAAAGACAAAATAATTTTGTTCTGCAGTGTGCTGTTAAACACTACAGCTTGCACACCATCCATCTTCTTCTAATAGTCAATGCCACTGTAGCTTTAAAAATCCTCTGCAAAGACCTGAATTTTCCTGTTTGCCTCCTCTTGCTGAGTAAAAGATTAGTCCAGTAATAGCAGATAAATGATTCTGTATCCAGGATTCAGGAAAGCTAAGGATAACAAGCTGTAAAGCAGCACAACACTACTAAATTAAGTACCCTAGAGCAGACATCCCTGCTTCCTAAGCTGATATCCAGCCCTTTGGCCTGGCTGTAAAGCAGTGAAGCAAGCAGGAAGAGGACAGAATTGCAGGGCCAATGCCTGAAAGGTTTCTCCACCCTTCAGGAACAGAAGCTAAAAACTGTCAATGCAGCAAAAGTCTTTTCAAGATATTTTAACCAGCATAGATTTGTGCCATTATAATACTGAAAAATTTTTGAGCAGAGTATTTTTAAATCTACAGCAGAGGGCCATAGAATGGTTAGGATTGGAAAGGACCTTAAAATCATCTAGTTGCAACCCTTCTGCCATGGCAGGGACACCTCATACTAAACAATGTCACCCAAGGCCCTGTTCAACCTGGCCTTGAATACTGCCAGGGATGGAGCATTCACAACTTCCTTAGACAACCTGTTCCAGTGCTTCGAGAACTTTACAGGAAAGAACTTCTTCCTTATATCTTACCTGAACTTTCCCTGTTTAAATTTAAACCCATTGCCCCTTGTCCTATCACTACAGTCCCTAATGAAGAGTCCCTCTCCAGCATCCCTATAGCCCCACTTCAGATATTGGAAGGCTGCTATGAGGTCTCCATGCAGCCTTCTCCAGGCTGAACAGCCCAACTCTCTCAGCCTATACATGGTAAAACTTCAGTTGTGGTGGCAAAAGAGGTTTCATTTCTTTCTGTCAGATGTGGAACAGAATGTGGCTTCAAAATACCGCCTTGCCCATTTTGCAGATGTGTAACTACCGCTTTTTTATCTTTATCTTTAGAAATGTGATACTCTTTAGAATATCATAGCCTTATGTGACATCAGTTCTATATACTTAAGTAATAAACCAGATACAAATTGATCTTGCTGATACCGCAAGATTTATTTTCAGTATACATAGGCTGGCATATATTCTGATGAGGTTTTCTTGTGAGACTGGCTTCTGTTAATAAAAACATTTATTCATGTTCCTCCAGAAGCACATGTTTGTAAAGTTTTCCAGTGGAAAAATATAAATCTTTTAGCTTGTTTGCCTAGTTTTTCTTTTAATCTGCACTCATAACTAACAGCATATATGTTCACCTTTGTGGAAGTACATACACATGCATATTGGGAAATCTGACATTTGTGTTCCAAAGCCTCTGTATATCAGATGGTGGGGGAGGATATTTGTTTTCTTGACTGTAAAGGAGGAAAAATGGTTGTGTATGTGTGTGTGTTAAAAATAAGGAATATGATTAATTAAGCAGGAATTATGGTGGTGTGCCTGAAGAGCACAGGTAATAGGATGGAAAACAAAAACAAATTGAAAGCTCAGAGTGGGCCATAATGTTCTTGCATGTAGCAGAGAAATTTTTAATCAGATACTGAAATAATAAGGGTGTCACTGCAGATGTGTGAAAATAAATATTATTTTCCATTCAGATGGTGAACTGAATGATGATCTGGAACGTTTTGGGAATGTTCAGATTTGGAGGATAATAGGGAAACAGAATACAGTGTATTAGCCTGAATACAGACATTTCTGAATATGTTCTTTATTTGCAAAAAAGGTAAATAACATGGCAGAAAAGTGTACCTCTGTAGAAGGGTAAGCAGCAGAGAACCATGCTGGGGGAGTTCTCCCTATTCTTACCACAGAGTCTGTGGTCTTTGGTGGTCAAAAAAAAAGAATAAACTTAGGACATGGAGAAAGCTGCCCTAGGTTCATTGATTAATCGGAGTAAAAGCAGGTTGTATTTTCTGTGTCCCATAGTTGCTGCAAAAATGATCTGTTGTCACACTCTACATTGCCTAGACATATTTAAAATGCAGATTTCATTTATCATCCATAAGGGTGTTGTAAACTCTTGTCACTTTCATTAAGTAGCCCTTCCTCTTCCCCATATGTTTGAGTTTCACAGTCTTTTTTTTTTGATACTGTTGTCTGAGAGGAGGTAGAATATTTGACAGGCAAACGGTCAAGCTCTTTTCTAGTGCAGGTGGTGTTTGCAAGAAGTGGTAGACGTGTAGACTGAAGAAATACAGTATAACAGCACTTCCTTTAAATTTGAAATTACATTTAAATTGATCAGTACTGATGTCTGCATTTAGAAGCCATATAATATTGTTTTGCATGCTGAAACGTTGTTAGATTTTGCTTGCAAGGAAATTGCTTCTGTGAAATGAAATTAATTGATGCCACAAAATACAGTTTCTGTATCTGTTTCAAGTATATAACATAAATATGTCTGTCTACAGTGATACATAGACTTTAACTTTCATTCTGCTGGTTGAAAATCAGCTTTCTTAGGCTTGGGCTATCTTAGGACACATCTGTATAGGATAGATAGAGATATGTTTTATTCTTGTAAGGTAAATTATTTCCTTGAAACAAGTGTTTTCAAAAAGAAAAAGTGTCTTTTTACAATAACGAACAGAAGATTCGAAGGGAAGGCTCAGTCTAGTCTAGTCTCATGTTGTAGAAAGTTAAGTCATAACTTAACATTGATCATACATCATGTTGCAAAACTTTAGAGGGTTGTATGTGGAGAGTTTCTTGATTTTTTTTTTCTTCTCTTTGTACAATGACATCTACTATAAATCTTATCAAGAGCACCCTGATGTTTTGTTCCTGGGATACCTAGTTGTCTTCTAAATTCCACACAGGATCTATTTCTATTAATTTTGTTTCTGTTTCTCCTGAGACTGACTTTCAATTCCAGCAGCTGTTCCTGACATTACTCCCTTTCCTCTCTCAGAACCCCTTTTTAGAAGCTAAGCTAGCCAATCTCTTTTAGGGATTTATGATCAACCACCCCTCTGACCATTGTGCTTGGGATCATCAGCTCCTCTCCCAGCCTGAATCTATGTTTCCTAAGCTTGACTGAACAGAAAAGTAAAGGTGCAAAGAGGTTTTATGCCAGCCTACTATGCTGATATTAAACTGATATTAATACTTTCCTTGCTAGAAATACCTTGACTGTTACGCTGTGTGCCCTTTTTCTAGCTGCATCGGATGGTGCCATAATCTCTGTTGTAAATACCACTTACCCTAAGTATTTAACCTGAGGTGCAAGATTACCTGTATAATCAAAGGGGGGAGATGGACATTTCTGCATAGCCATTCACAGACATTTAGGCAATTTCTATTATTTAGTTCAATGTCAGTTGTCTATTAAGTGTCCTGTCCAAATACATGTCCTTAGTTCTGTTAATCCCTTCCTAATTCTGTGGCTAGATTGTTGATGATGATATTATGTAAGATTGGTCCCATGGCTTTTTACAGATGAACTTCTAGTAACCTTCGTTGTCTGAATACTTTCTTTTTGGCATTACTCTCATGTTCCCTTTAACGTATCTGTTACTTATCTGGCAACTTTTGTACAAATTGCCAGCATTTACTGCTCAAGTAGTAATTTCTTGTGCTGGATTCAGATACTTCACTAAGTCCAATGTAGACTTAATCCAGATAGTTTTTGAAAAACATGATTTATGGAAAGAGAGACTCAAGTTAGCTGGGCACAGTCTAATTCTAGTAAATCCAAATTGTGTTTTCTCCCATTTTCCAAGCATACTGAAGGTTATGGTGTCTTCTTTTCCATGTTTGTCCTAAAACTTTGTACATTACTGAAGTCGGACTATAGGTCTGACTGGCTGGGCAGTTTGAGAAACCTCTTTTCTTCCTCAAATACAAAAAAACCCCATTAATCTGTTGTCTTTTAGCATGTGTCCTAGGATAAAGACTGTCTACTTCATTGCAAGATCTTTGAGGTTTTGCTTCTATTTAATTTTGATAATTCTTGTTCTATATTCCTTTTTCCTTTAATCTACCCTACCCATAACTGTATAGTCATTTTTTCTGTTGAAAAGTAGATGAAGTGTTATTTTAGTTACACAGTTATACTTAGGTGATCTTTAATCTTTGTGTCATATGCAATGCACTTTCTTTTTTCTTTATTAATATATTGGATGAACATTTTAAGGCATTCCAGACTCTTAAACTCTGTAGTTCTCTGATTTTTTTTTTTTAAATGATCTTTTGCAGCAGAGAACTTAGTTTTGTGTACCATTTCATCTGATTTAAAGTGAGTTGGCACATGATCATTCAGATCATGTGGAATGATCAACGGACCATAAACTTAAAAGTCAACTGCAGCAGTATGAGTTCATTGTCTAGTTGGTGAAGATATGCCCGTCACTCGCGTGGATGTAACCAGAACCAACAGCTATCAGTAGGATTTATTATCTGTGTGGGAAGTTCAAGTCTTTAATACTACACTATCTTTCTCCCTTGTAACACTGTAGAGCTGTGACTGTCTGTCACCATATTTGGTGGCCCATGGAGAAATGGATTGAGTGGCCAATTCCATTTCTATCTTATTAGAGCCCTCTTTTTCCAGACTGATTTTAATCTCCCTTTTTCTTTAAGTCTATCACACTATTAATATGCAAAACTGCTACAATGTTATAACCATTATTTTATTTTATCTGAATGGTTTAAAGTACACACAAGTACCCTTTCAAAGCTGTGTTTTTGTCATGATTGCTATTCTATCACATCTGTGTTATTCCTTGGAGATCCATTTTATCATGATCTCTGTAGTTAGCATTAATCATTTCAGTGCCCATACAGCACAGCTTCTCTTGATACAAGAAGATTAATCTTATTTGCATATAACGAGTGATTCCTTAGGCTTTTTAACTGCAGCTACCTTATCTGTTTATTCTCAAGATTATTGTGAAGATATTGAACAGCAGCTCAGCCAGTTTACATTCAACTTATGGATTGGGTTTGTTTTCAAATGTTTGTGTGCATCTTAGTTTTGCTCTGTCTCTTTGCCTCTTTCCCTGTGTCAGATCCAGGGCATATACTTATCAGTGACTGGCAAGTGCTTAAGTAATTTAGTGGCAAATACTGTGAAAACAGAATCAGAGAATCATGGAATGGTTTAGGTTGGAAAGGACCTTTAGATCATCTAGTACTAATACATTTTGAATGATGAATGCTATTAAAATCCCCATAATTATTAAAATCCCCAGAATTATTTTAAAATTAGAGAAAATACAAAGCCAATAGTGGATGGTGATAGAAAAGTAAGACAACCTGCAGAAAAAGACACTGAAAGAACTGTATTAAATGAAGGACTCAGGAGATTTACAGTTGCAGACTATAAATAATTGCAGTGATAATAGTATAAATGAAAGAAGGGAATTGTCCACATTCTCAGAAGAAGGAAAGACATGATGCAGTGGCCTGAAGCTGAAACAGGAAAACCTCAATTCATTAAGGAGGTGTTTCTTACAATGAGAATAATTGGATAGTGAACGAGAGGGCAGAGCAGCATCACCACAGATAGGCAATCAAGGCTGTGGGCATTCCTGTGAAGTGGAGCTGGACAGATTAAGTGACGTAGGTGAGCTTCTTCAGCTGCTACTCATTTCAAGAGCTTACAGCAGTCAGTCTGTTTCTCTACATCATCTTTCTAAAAACCCACATCCTTCTATGTCTGACAGTCACATTGTTCCAATAGGGTATCATAATGAAATTTGTCTTTGCAGCTAGGATTGTGAGTCCCAGCGGCGTCAGTGAGATGAGAGTCAATCTTATTGCATTTTCCATTGAAATTAAGTGTATTTTCTGCTCTGGTTTTCCAAGCATGTCCCGTTTCTCTCTGACTGCTGTTTATTCAGCCCTTTGCAACTAGATTCTTATTATTATCTCCGTTGTTCAAATACACTGTTTATGTTATGTGTAAACATCATTGGTTCTCATGGCAAGTTGCCAAAGAACCCCTTCAGATAAGAAAGAGATGAAGTAAAAGATGTGTTTTGTTCTGATACTTCAGCTATAGGTAGTGGTTGAAGCCATCATGTAAAAAAGGTTCCATATGACCCGAGTCTGTTTATGCTTCCTGCGTGTGTCACATCATTTTCTGACTAATTGCAGCAGGGGTATAGAGCTAGTATCTAGGTTTTATTTGGGTTATTCAGAATAAAAAACTAAAAAAAAACCAAAAAACCACCAAAAAACGAGGGTCATGGCCTACTTGTATTTGGCTTGGATATGGCAGAAGCCCTTGTGGTGTTACAACATTCCAGGGAAAAACACACACGCAAAAAATACCCGAAGAAAAATGCTTGTATTATTTGTTCTCTCATGTTAGGAGATTTCTAAATTCTCTTGATGCAAATAACCAAGAACAATCACCCCTATTTTTATCTTTGGTGTTTTTGCTAGACAGTCATTCCTGTGATGGAAACAAAACCAGGAAATGCATATTTCAACACGTGAGTTCCCAGAGTCTCACATAGCATGAGCTTGACTACATGCTGTCTGTGAGTGCCACCAAAAGACTTAATATTACTCTTGTTTGTCATGGTTGTTGCACTGCTCTGAATGAGTAACAAGCAAGGAGACTTCTTGCTTTTAACCTGAGAGTTAGCAAAAGTGGGGTAAGGCTACAAATAAGCAGTCCCAGGGAAAAAAGTATAAAATGAGAATGTGACTGGCTTTAGTGCTGCATGCTACCCTACAGCTGAAGCTGGAAAGCCCATCTGTAGGGTTAAGGTCAGAACAATGTTCAGTCCTTTGTCAGCAGGCTGTTAGTGGCGGTAGGATCTGCTCTGTTTCTTGTGTATTTTGCAGGGAGCAAGCTCTCTGGTATGTACTGATGTGCTGTGCTCCAGAGGTATCAATAATTCAAGCTTTGAGACAGTTCTATGAAAGAACTCATGCAGATGAGCCTGAGGGATGGCCACAGGACTGGTTCAGCAGGAAGGCAATTGCCACGTTAAGCTGACCTGGTTGTTTACCCACTTCTTGATGCCTCACTGCTCCACGGAGTCCCTAGCGCTGCTTTATTTTTTCCAATTCTGAATGCAGTTATTGTCTCAAGAGGTTGTTTTTTGGATGAGTGATCCCCAGAAGCTGTGCATTTGAGGGGAGAAAGCCTTGGGGCTGAAAAACTGTAAGCACCCAAATCTTACCAGACATTTCCCAGATGCTCAGACTGGAGCATCTTTATGCTTGAGGGACCAAACCCTGGTCCTGGACAGTCAAGAGAAGAGTGATGAATTTCTTCTGAAATTTATCCAGCTGCAATGGCACTTTCTAACTGAGCTCATACCTAATCTTTGCCTGAATCTGAGCTTCAGCCTTTCTAAAGAAATGTCAATATGAGAGTCTTCTATGTGGTTTCTTAGAATCATAGAATAGTTAGGGTTGGAAAGG
>JBAFWW010013546.1:0-37084 GCA_036873685.1 Agapornis canus | reverse complement strand
GAAAAGGGGTGTTGAGTGAGTGAACAAGCTGCATGGCTGGGTTTAAACCACGACAACTTGCCTACTTCACTTGGGCTGACAATTTGTAGGAGTGGCAAAATGTTTCAACAGAAAATGTATTTCTAACAGTTATTATTGGATTCCTGTCACTTTATCGCTTCTGTTTGTTTTATCTAATCTTCAAGTTGTGACATCTGAGAGCGTTACATTGCAAGGCTTACACATAAAATTCCTGCCATTTTCTGGTCAAGTCTGAATTTTTTATATATAGAATGACTATCAGCCTTATCTAATCTAGTGGTCTACTCTTTAGCAACCTACTGCTGGGCTCATCATCTTAGAATCTAAATGTGCTGTGTCAGAAGTAAGAAAAGCTTAGCCTTTGAAGAGGGTATCTTTTCTTTCAAGTGATGAAAGATTAAAGTGTCTTCAAAAAATGGTCTATGGAGCTAGCAAAAAGTGATGAAAATTATACAAGCTGTTATGGAATGAAACATGGGGCTCTTTAATTTGCCCATCCAAGCAGCTTGATTTCATCTTCTGTCAGCGGGTCACTACATGAAAACCAGCTGCTTAAGCAGTTTCTCTGTCCCTGTCACTAGTTCTCCACAGAGCAGAAAACCCCTAATTGTTGGTGAAGAAGCAAAAACTGTAAGCAACTAGAACTATTTGTAGTAACAGGCTTTATCTGAATTATACTCTAACTTACTTGTCAGGTATTTCAGGAAAACCTTTCTTTGCAAATTATCTCTTTTTAGTGGTTAAAAGGAGTCCCTGCATTGCTATAAATTTTTGGCTTCTGAAATTCCCTGAAAGTCCCAGGGGAAAGATACATCACCAATCCAGCAAACGTAGCTCCATGGTAATATTATGGACAAATACTTGACTGACAAATCAAGCTCTGTGACACTTGCCTAGTGGAATGCCATGGAGTGGATGCAATTGAAAGCCAGTGAACTTAGTTTTGGACCAGCTGACTTCTGAACAGGAAATTAAATGCAAATTCAGTTATTCACACTTAACCAAGCTATAGGGTAAAATATGTTCATCTGCTGAAACCCTCTCAGTAATACACAGTTTATGTTGTTGTAACAAGGGAAGAATATACTCACGTTATCAGTTAGCAGGAGGAGTAAAACCATATGTGGAGTCTGTAAGAGGAAGTGAAACAAAAAGGACTAAGTATTAGCATAAAAGCCCTCTACAATAGATGTAGCAGTATCTTTATTTTACATGAGAGTAATAGATCAACAAAATGTTTTGAGTTTAGAATGTACTTAAACACAGATGAGTCCCAAAGGGATAAATGTGAACTTTCTGAAAGTTCAATGATTGGATACATCCAGAGGGTTGATCTGTCTTGACATACATTCACAGAGGTTATGGAATAAACTGTAAGCTGTTTCAGGCAACTTCTACCCCCCCAGCACACAAATCCAACTCTGTGAACAGAGGTGGACACTCTAACATGTGCAGAGAATCTGAGCATGCTGCTTTAGGAAACTCTCAAACACTATGTGTTACTGCAAGGACTTTAGTAATTACAGAAAGGTTTGCAAGAAAATGCTTATAGTATAGTTATTAATACTACCAAAAGGCTCCAGCCTTTAGTCCATTACACCTCAGTGGTTGTTCTGTATAAACATTGGTAAATCCACAGTGAAGCACACAGTAGTTGTTTTCAGTTAATTCCATACCAGACTGTAGGATTTTCCACAAAGCAAACCAGACAGTCTAACAAACCTTAATTAAACAATGTCTAGGTTAATCAAGAGCAGAGCTTAGCTTAGATAATAATTTACTTCTGCTCTAAAAGAAAAGAAATCTGTGCTCTTATTTGAAGTCCATTTCAGTGTTTCAGGGTTGGCAATGAGGTCTCTGGTACTGTATGCCACCAAGGTACATGCATACACTGCTGGATTCGGGAGTAAAAACAATGAAATACAGTTCTTCATGCCAATTGCAAGAATTCTGAAGAGACAAAGTCAAGACTAGACAATATAATTTAATGCCAATTGAATGATTCATCCAAAATTTTGTTTAATGCCAGGGTCCAAGAGGACAACCTGGAGAGGCTGGCCCTATTGGAGAAATGGGGTTTGAGGTGAGCTTTTAATAATTTCTATCATAATTATAAACACTCAAGCAACTGAATAAGCCTGGGCAGTGTGTTTAGAAGCTATTTTTATTGCAACCTTCCAGACTCTCTTACTTGAAAAATGAGCACTGTCTTTGAGTGCACATTCATGACGTCTGCACCTCAAAGGTGAATGTTTGAATGTTTACATGAGCTGGTTTTGGAAGCCCTATTCTTCTTGCAGTTAGACAGTGGAACAGCATTAATCATATGTCCTTGCAAGTGGGAGAGGAAGAAATGCAGCTGCAGGCAGTCTTCTTGCTAACTTTTGCTTCTACTTTCTGCTTTGAAGGAAATATGACAGCACTTGTTAGCCACATTTGTAATGAAGTAACTGAGGGGTGAGCTCACTTAGAACAGCACAGATCTGGCTTCCTCAAAGAAATGCATTTCTTCAGTCACCGAAAATCCAGTCTTCTGACTATTAAAGAAGAGGTATAAACATAAACTTTACGAGAAGCAGTCTGATACCATTAAGTCTTTAGGGGCTGAAGACTCCAGAAAGGGCTTTGTTCTCCAAAGGTTATATCTGTTTGTCTCAAAGCCTAAACAGTGTTGAAATTGTCAGTCAGATTTACGAAGAATGATGTTTGCTCAGCTTGCTAGTAATTTATGATGAAAGGTACAGGCTTAGTGGTATTGCTGAGTTTTCAATACCTTCCTGACCCACAGTGAAGTTCTTGAACTCTTCCTATACTCTCCTTTTTCTTCTTTTGGGCTCTTGTAAGAACAAACAACTGTGTTGCCTTAATTTGATTTCTCAGACACGAATCTTTCCCTGTGGCTCATGGCATTTTTGTGCTTCGATTTGGCTGTGTTATTTGATGGTTCCAAAATCATTATTGGTGACCGTGTATAACAGTGGTTCTTGTGCCATGCAGGGACCTCCTGGCCCTGAAGGAGAACCTGGCCTGCAGGGAGAACCAGGTGCAAAGGTAAATGTTGAAATCATTCTGTCTTGTGCTGTTTAAATCTTCAGATTTCCATAAAAGCAAATCTGATTCATTAGCCAAGTAGGAAGTGACGTGGGAAATGAGCAATTAAGAAGTATTGTCATGATGACAGAATTACCTGTAAACCCTTTCGTTGTTAGCAATATTTTCCCTTAAAATCCAGTGATTTATTTTAATTTTGATACTTCAGGGAGACGTTGGACCTGCTGGCAAAGTTGGAGAACCAGGTGACCAAGGTTTAAGGGTAAGCTCTGGATGCTAATCTTCTTCCCTAAAGGAGTATGTTACAAATATGTCAGAAATACAGGCTGGGAAATGCTGACGTGGCAGAAAGGCTCAATAAGAAGCTATTTTCTGATATCTTTTTTAAAAAATAAAAATATAAAAATATTGTAGAAAGGTAAAGAGAGTGTTGATTTTGATGTTGAAATATTTCTAAATGTCTTATGTCCCTAAGGGACATGAATGAGGGCTTTGAGCAAGAAGGTAAGTCCAAGGGAGTCCAGCCCAGCTGTTAAGTTGTCAGCCCACAATATTCCTGTGTATGGATACTCAGTGTAGGTGAGATAATAGGAATGTTACCATCTGAGCAGAGCGGGGTATCTCTCTGTACCAACACCTAAAGCAGCTGATTTCCTTCTGCTGCTGTGGATGGCTTACTAGGCACCTAATGTTACTAACCATCTGTGCCACTGCTTATTCTTCCTGCGCATCTTACCTGCTTCATCTGACCCAAAACGTTTCCTGCCTTTGAAGGCTAGGAACAGATTTTATCAAGGACACTTTTGAAAGAGCATAAACCATATCCTTTCAGACTTACGTGTTACTATTGAGCTCTCTTATTCCATCAGCTCCTTGCATTTGTGTTTTCCTCCTGCCCAGAATCTCCAACAAGGTGCATTTAGTAGTTCTGCCTGTCCTTTGAGAAGAGTAATTCCTGTTATCGGTCCACAGTGGGGGCTCTGGGCTTAACCATACCACTGTGTCTGAAATACTACATTTAGTATAGGGCAGTTCATGTTTGCTTTTTTACTGTATGCATCAAAAGTTGCAAGTTACCAGTACCTTTACCTGTTCCTTTTCATAAGGGTGAACCAGGACCTTCAGGAGAAGATGGTGTTCAAGGAAAGGATGGCCCAAAGGTATGTGCAGTTTTTGTAACAGATGTAAAGCAGTCACATCAACTTAAGGATCATAGTCTCCTTTCTTCTCCTATTTCACCAGATCAGCTGAAGCCAGTTGAGTGCACTTAGTTTTATCATAGGAGGCCCTATATATTATAGGCTTTCCTGTGCTTTTTAGGCATGTAAATACCCTGCAGGGGCTGCAAAGTTGAATGGCTTTACAGAGAAATGCGAGCTGGAGAACTGAGTACAGCTTATTTCTGTAGCAACTATCATGCTGGAGAGAATAAGCCCAAGGCTGCTCCATTCCTTCCATTGAATCAGTGCTGTGCCAGGTACCAAGACAGGGGATGTCCCAGAGGACATATACGATGATTGAGGCAAAATCTGGCTGTGGAAATGTATGAATGAGATGTCAGGCTCCAAGTTAGGGAGTTTCCATCAATTTAACTGGTAAAATTCCTGTCAGCTTTAGGGAGCTTTCTGTCAAACCTGAAGATTCAAAATTCACTTTTCTCAAGAATAAGTAATTCCAGAGCAGAAACTTGACTGAGTTTGGGTTTTGTTTTGCTTTCTTTTTCCCTTTTGTTTTAGGGAGACCCAGGAGACCAGGGACTTCTTGGAGAAGGTGGTGAAAAAGGAGAGATGGGGTTACCAGGAACTGCTGGACCTCCTGGTGAGCCTGGCATAATGGGCATTCCTGTAAGTGTTTTCAGGTTGAAGTGGACTTCCTGTACATTTGCTTTTCCTAATAATTTTCCGGTTAGTTTTGCTTGCTTCTTTTACTTTGCAGGGCTGTTGCAATTAGAAATGAACATCTTTAAATTGGCTTGCCTTCCTTTTTTAAGTGGTTCAGCTTTTCAGGGTTGGTAGAGAGAGAAGGCAAATGTTTTTCCTATCTTAAATCTGGGATCTCTTAGCAGATAGTGCTTCCTCACCACTTGTCATCCAGATACGTACACCACACAACCTGGAGCCTCTCACTTCAGATCTCTCCAGGCACTAGTCTGTCATTAGCCTCTATCATCACCTTTATTTGGAGACTGTGAGCAATCTCAAGGTATTGGAACGTTCTTTAAATTTTAAAAACACCCAAAGAAATTGCCAAGATGCATATATTGCCATAAAATGTGCTGTGAGACCTTCCATTGTTCTGTATTGCTTTTCCCTACTTATGGCTTTGTTTACAATCCCAGGGATATCTAGTTTCTGGTTTAGATTAAAAGTTCCTTAGGGTGAAGGAAGAACCATTTTGAGCAGCTTGTAAATGATGAAGTGTTAAACCTCAGAGCACACAAGATTTGGCTCCAATTTTAGATATTGTGCTAATGTTCTTACCGCATACATGCTTAGCTGTCATTCTTTTAATAAACCATAACAACAAAAAGGTGGAAAAATAACATTTCTATAAAAATTTATATCCTGAACAGTGAGGTTTCTTTAGCTACAAAACTATTGCAGCACAGACACAAACAGCACAGGATTTCTGAAAGCATTGGTGTGAACTGTAGTGCCTCCTCTGGTAAGGAGTACAAGGCAAGTCAACAGTGACTTAAAACCTGTATCACTTATAGGTATCAGATAATTCAAATTACCCTTGTCCTTGGATGGCCTGCCTTTCCTAACTGGTCTTCCTACACTGCTGCCAAGGTGCTGTAAAGACAATGTTATGGCTGCTGTCCATCTTGCACTGGAATTGACTTAGAGAAATTAGGGTCTATCATGCTGGACAACGCTACTTCAGATAATAAGCTGGTAATTCTGTGCTGTGGTGCGATGTCATGTCTTTGGACCTTCTGTCCCTACCTTGTCCACCACCCTGTAACGAGACATATAGTATACAAAATGAGAAAGAAGAAGGAATTTCATTATTCCTTTTTGGTTTTAAAAGATATTTATTCTTTAATTAACTTCATTGTGGCGCCTCTGTGAAAGGAATTAAATAAACATAATGTGAGGGCAGCAGCTGCCACAGACAACTCAGCAGTTGCAGGTGGAGAGAAATGGCAGCAAGCATACACAAGTCAAACAGTAAACAAGCATTGGGATCCATGGTCAGCATTGTTAGATCAGTTTGTGTATTTATTTTGGCATCACTCCTTGTAGCTGAAGTCCACCTCTAAAATCTGTTTTGCTGAAGTTTTGTACAACTTCTTAATGTAAACTAATATTCTGGAGCACAGTTTCCAAAGCATTATATAGCCTTAAGTCAGACATCAGGTTCTCCTACCAAAAATGATTGTGCTCTCATTCACAGTCCTCTGGCTGCCTTCACTGTAGCTCTTGATGGTGATGGAGCCTGAGTAAACATTGGTTGGAGGGCCATCTGTCAACGGCTGTGAGCACTGCCCCTCTGTCCTCTATGGTTCAGTGTTACAATCTGGTGTCTTTAATTCTGGGTTCTTCACAGTGAACTAGTGAAGTTAAAAAACGCTGGTTTAGCTGTCAGCACACTTAGTGTGCTGCAGAACAATTTTTGTTTCTGATGCAATGATATCGCCCTGGCTTTTTTTTTTATTGTTTTGGCAATTTTGGAGAAGCTTGAAAGTTTAATATATTGAAATTATCATAAACCAGCTCAGCCCTGGCATATCTGCACTGTGTGTAATTATAGTTGTGTACCATAAACAACATCAGCAGTGCTGCTGTGCCTCAGTGAGACCGGTGGGTCTGACAATTCAACCTCTGGGAGGCCCCACTCATCCTCCCTAGTGTCTGGGAGTCTTCACATCACTGGTTTGGTTTGTCCTTCTAGGGATATGGACAGATCTAAACAGGTATAAATGTGGAAATCCGTTTCCTATAACAAATTGTATAAGGCTTTTACTGGGATGAGAGTAATACTACATTTTCCTTAAATAAAACTTACAAAACAACAAATAAGCTTCACAAAACAGTTTAAACTGTGTTTACCCAAGCCTGTCACCACAGTGACTTAAAAAAAAACCAAAAACAAAAAAACCCCAAAACCCAATATATCTTTCTTTATCCAAAAGTGAACCTAAAATACCTTCTCTAACTCACAGAGCTTTTGGATAAATTGAAATCAGTGAGGAGTGGACACAGGCAGCCCTTTGGGATGGTCAGGTTTGGAAGTGACCTAGAGGGCAGCAGGGGTGTAGCTCCATAGATAGCACCCCTCATCTGCACAGCCATCTGCCCCTGCTCTTCACACTTGGACAGCCCCAAGGTTTTCTTAGTTTTTTCTTTGGTTGTGTATTGTATTTACCTAAATCCAGTGGTTCTCTGGAAGCAATGTTATTCCTAAAATAATACTTTCTAGGCGGACAAGATTTACTGGGGGGTTTTGTCCCCTATTTTCAGTGCATTTTCACTAGTTTGGTAAATGATCCCTGTTGCTTTCCCACTTGTTTCTGCTTTAACTTGAAACAGTCCTACTAACTTGCTCACATCCAGTTAATGAGATATTTTTCTTCCCCCTTCTGTGCATTACAAAAAGCTTGCTTAGTTATCCAGTTTGAAGCACAGTTTAAGCATGTTTCCAGACCTTTCTCAATCATGTGTTTTTCTCTAATAAATTACAGGGTCCTGAAGGGACACCAGGAAACCCAGGTCAGAGGGGCCGTTTAGGAAAGAAGGTGGTGTTTTTTTTTCTCTTCCCCTGTTCTCTTCCTTTTATCTGAAACTCAAATTTACATTACAAAATAATCCCATTGTACCAAGTCTTTCCCTGGTTTATTTTATGCTTCAAGTCAATGTTTTTTCTTTCTATCCATAGCAATCCGAATTGTTATCGTTCTGCAATCAATAACATTCAGGACCTTAGGAGGTTTAAATTTGTATCAAGAACTGATTTTGCAACTTATATAAGTTTCTGCTGCTATCAAATAATGTTAACCTTTGGCTAAAACAAAACAGAAGTAATAGGTTTTAGCTGGGTTTTTTTTTTCACTGCAGAGTTCTAGGTTCAGACCTCTCAAGAACTATAGTAAATGTGTATGTCCATGTAGATGTAAATGTAATACTCCCATTAAATAATGCTGTTACACAATATTGTTAAGCGTAAGCTGCATTTTGAAACTTCATATCAATCTGTTATTCTTTTCAATACAATAACACCAACAGGGGGAAAAGGGACAGCTTGGTCCTCCTGGAGAAATTGGACCTGCTGGTGACTCTGGCCAACCTGGAGAAATGGGTCCCAAAGGTGCAAGAGGAACTCGAGGCCCCTTGGTTTGTACAAAACATGCTTTAAGAGCTCATGTGTTTCTGGTTTAGCAGAATTGTGTCTCTCCAAGGGAAGAGGCAAGTCACAGCTATAGCACATACAAATATTTTTTGATGTAGCTGGGTGTGCAGGCTGTGTCTTTCCCAGCGTGTTCATCCTGATGCATGCCAATGACAAATCCATTCTTTACCAAACGAAGTTCAGCCTAAGAAAGAAGTTGTCTGTGGTTCTGAAATCTCAGTGTTTGAAGATTTTTCCAAATTATAACATTTTATAGAGTAGGCACTGTCGTAACATTTTACGAGAGCTCATTTTTCTATCACTGATTATTCCATTCACAGGGACACCTAGGAGGAATGGGACCTGAAGGAGAGCCAGGGATTCCAGGTTACGGAGTGAGTTTTTCATTGAATTTATGTACACACACACCCGCCAAAGTAAGTTTGTGGTACCCTAAATAATTTCAAATATCATGGGGTCTGTATCTAGAATGCACAAATATCTATTGGAGTGTCAGATCTCACATATATTTATATGACATGGCATTGCCCATTCAGAAATATTAGTCTTAAGCTGTGTTGACTGGGTTTTGTGAGTTCAGTAGCAGTTGTTTTTACCACAGGCTTGACATTCTTGTTTGTCCTGTGTATCTTGCCCCTTGTGAATAAAGTTCCTGTAAGACTACTACAGCTATTCATTATAAAGATCATTCAGCTCCTACCATCACCTCTGCTTACTATCTGTCGAGGCAGTTTCTGTTTCTGTAACAAACTGAATGAGGTTAGTTGAAGAACATAAATATATCGTGGCTTTCACTGAAAAATAATTATGTTCATTATCATAGATGGATTGAATCCTCCTCTTAAAGACCAAACAGAAAATCCCATCAGTGGTCTTAGCCCTGAAGCAAGAACCAGCCTGGCTCCCTTCACCTGCATCAAACCCTGCCAGAACCTTTGGTTTCCCACTGTGCACAGAGCTTTTCCTGCACACAGTACATTTTCTGTTTGAGCCCATTAACTGTGTGCCACATCACTATTTAGCATTATTACCAAGCATAAAAAGAAGTAGTAACAGGCAGTTAAAAGAAAAGTTGAGAATTTTTTCTTAAATAATTTGTTTTGGAATTAATGTTTGTTTCGTTTGCTTCTTTAGGGTCACCAAGGTGCTCCAGGGCCCCCAGGGCCCCCAGGACCTAAAGGAGAAAAGGTATAAAGATGGATTATACTGTCTTACGCTTTGAGTAATTATAAATAGAGAAAATGCTCCTGCATGCTCACTGTTTTCCACAGCATGCAGCAAAAAACACTGTTTGCAATATTTACTAGTATTGTGAAAGAATATGAGAACAAAATGCAAAACTAGAGAAATGGATCATTTAGAGCAACAGGTCCAGATTATGCAGTTGAGATGTTTCAGGTTCTAAAACAGAAGGTACCCATTGTAAGAAACACATTCTGTTGTATCAGACAGCACCACTGCCCTTAGTGAGTACTGCAGACAGAAATCACTGTGAAGCCACAAAGTATTTTTGTAGCTTTAACCCTGTGAGTGCACCCACAGATATTGCTGAAAGTCGAACTAAAGTGGACGAAGGTCTGTGCCTAATATAAAATGTTAGGGCAGAATGTGCCTCCATGCTGCTATTTTAGTGTCAAATTCACTGTTGTTCTTTTAAGCCTCAGATCCTGCGTACAAATTTGTATGCTGACTAAAATTTGTGTGGCCCCATGCAGGTACAGGGAATTCCCTTCATGAAGATTAATTTGGAGTTGCACTTGACAGGATATACATTTTTGTATTAGGACCAGTTTTGCAATGAATACTATGAATAAGCAATGAATGGCTTATGTTACAAATAGATTCTGCTATAACTGAAAACTAAATTGTTGGGATCTAGGTGTCTAGTTTGCCTGGTCGCTTCTGAAAAAGCACTTTGATGCACTTGGGAAACCCTTAATCATACTGCAAACATGAGTCTCTTCACATTAAATATTGGTAAATATCTGGAATAGATAGCTTTTTGTCTATTAGTCTGGATAGCAGTTGTTTCATATTTAAAGTTTAATAGAGTTCAGGCTGAGTGTTGGAGTCTTCTCTACACTTGTTTTTATTAAGCATATTTCTCAAAACAGTGGAAGAAATTTTTTTTTCCTCTTGTCAAATGTCCTGTTTATCCTTTCTTTTATTAAATAAAGAAATGATTGCATGGACATTGCTCAAATACTTGCTTTTTATAACTGCCTTTGAGAACAGGGCAAATACTTAGATTTTTTAATCCTAAATGGTTTTGGGAAGTTTACGTGCATATAAAAATGGAGTTATCATTTCCACTGTATTAAAACCATAATCATCACATTTACTTTTAGCATCTATAAAGTATGCTCTGTGTTTCATAGCATTTGAGCATGTGTGTGTGGTAGATGAGGTTTAATTTCCGAGTCAATGTGTTTTAATAGCATATCTTTGTTTTAGGGTTACCCAGGTGAAGACAACACAGTCCTTGGACCGCCTGGGCCCATAGGTGAACCAGTAGGTCTTTCTTTCTCAAAAAAATTATCTCAGTGCCTCTGAAGACAAGAGGCAGTGCAGGTTCTGCCTGAAACTTTGTATTGGTGTCTTGGGACTCAGTCCTCCCTTGTGCAAAAATGCAGAATGATGGGCCTTTAATCAGTAATCCCTCTCTGGAAAACGCAGCCATGTGCTCTTTCCTGCCTAAGCGCATGTGCCCAGTGTTTAATCACACTAATGCCATTAGTCTGTGTTTAGAGCAGCCCATTCTGGAACAGAATTTTTTCCCTTTCTGTTTATTCTGAATTGTACCTAATTGCCTTACTAACCAGAACTGTGTTTTGATTTATTTCATTATCACTACAAAGCTAATTTAGCTGGTTTAGAGAGAACTGCATTTTGTAGCCTTTATCTTTACTGAATTCTTATATCGGGTATCTCTCTGCAGCAACAATGAAAATGGCAAAAAAAGCCATCTCAAAATCATATTAAAAGTGTTTCATGTTCAGGGTTTGATTGTGCCAGAAGCAATGCTTGTACAGCCAACTTCTCTTCAGATTAACCTTAATATTTATACCCCACCTTCTCAAAAAGCAGGACTTCTAAGACCCTGATGTAAGTGAAGACAGAGTCTGGACTAGGTTCTTAATTTACTTATGGTAACGCATTAGAGAAGAGACTCTAGACAATTCTGCTGCAGCCAAACTAGCCCTGTAATGATGACTGCGCAAATATTGCAAGCAGAGCCTTTCCACCTTGTGGATTCCCTTTAGGAAACATGTCATGAGGCTGCTGAAACCTTGGAGAGTATACAGACAGTTGCATAATAGCATCTGTTGGTGAATATGCCCTAGAAGTGGCTAATTTATTAATTTATGAACTGTAAAAGATACACTGCAAATAATGATGCCTGGCCAATTTTTCATTACATGGTTTTACTTAAGACAGGTGAGAAACCAATCCCTTATTACTTCACCTGATGATTGGCTGGATGTCTTTTGGAAAGTCTTGGCCATTCTTACTTCCTGTGGGAATGATTTCCTATCCCGTTACTTTTCCTTTGACTGAGATTTGCTTCAATGAGAGTTAAAATTCTGGGGAAAAGTCCCATTTCTTGTGAGATTGAAGTGAGTGCCTTTCCCTAAAGTAGAGCTAGTGAGGTGTCTGAATACAGCAGGAAGTACCGCATGATTCAGAAAAATCATTCTATTCCTGCTGCTCCCGTGCAGTTCTTGTATGTGTGAAGCATGCCGAGGAATTGAAATTACCTTTTTATTAGGACAAACTTCATAATTAAAGCACATTCTGAGTATATCAGAAGCAAGTGATTTCACAAAAGAACCCAAGTTTTCATGGGTTATCTTAGAGAATCCGTAGAAGTCCTTACATGTCTTGTAAACAAAGTTTCATCACTTATTTATGAAGATTTTTTAGTTCAGGTATCGTACGTATGGGTACAAACCTGGAGAAGTCCTACTGAGGTCAATACTCCTGTTTCATTTATGCTCACGTAAGAACTATTTTCAAGATTCCAGTCTTCAGTTACAAAATACTTCATACAGTGGCTACTGTCTGACTGCAGTGCATTTTGTTTAGAAAAAAGGAATGTTTATTCCTTAGGAGAAACTAACTTTAGTACTTATAATCCTTAGTTCTGTCGTATTGGTTAGTCTGTTCTGAGAGAAATCCCATCTTCTTTTTTGTATTGCATTAGAATGTTAGTTCAGCTGTTCCATTTTTCTCTTTGATTTTCTTTCAAGGGCCCTAGTGGTGAACGTGGAGATAGAGGAGAACCTGGTGATGAAGGTTACAAGGTAATACTAATGCCTCCTGCTTTACTATTTTTATTTGGACATGGCATGCTATGCATACATGTAGAGTAATGTAGCTAAGTATCATCTCACAAGTGTGCAGAAATTGTGCTTCAGTGCACTCTTTGAACACTTTGGAATATCTTATATATGAGGAGAAGTTGCTGGGAAGAAGCTGGGACGTAAGAGCTGGAGAAGAGAAATCTTGGGTGATTTTAATGTGTAGAAATACCTGATGAGAGGGAATGAAAATTAAAGAGTCCAGTTTCAGGTCAAGTCGAGGCAAAGGGCTCAACAGTGAAACACATGAAATTCCTTTTGAACACAGGAAAACACTTTTCACTGTGAGGATGACTGAGCACCAGAGCAGGCTGCCCAGAGAGGTTATGGAGTCTCCATCTTTGAAAATGCTCAAAACCTAACTGGACATGTTCCTGCACAACCTTTTCTGCCTGGCCTTTTCAACCTAAACACTTCTGCGATTCTGTAATACTGAATGAATTAACATTTTTCTCTGAAATTTAAGCACTATTTATTTGTAAACCTAAGCCTAATAATTATTCATGAAGCATATTCAGTCTTTTAGCATAGACAAATTGGTTCGTAACTGATCACAGTAATCACTGATGCAGTTTGTTTGCTCAAGTACAAAAGAGACAGCCCTTGACATGGAACATCCTGTTTAAGTTGCACAGATGATAGAGATAGTAATAAATCAATGAACTGGATACAATCTACACTTTCAGAAGTACAGAAGTGTTTAAACAATGTGTAGTTCCTAAGGTCTGATCTCAGGAGAGCTGAGCATACTTTAGGTCACATTAGGAAGCTCAGGCCACCCAGAACCTCTCAAGATGGCCTTCACAAGGAAATCTGTAGCTCACCAAGTGTGGCATCCTGAGTTGCTTGTATTGCAATATGCTGGTTTTTCTTCTTCCCAGGGTCCTATAGGTCTTCCAGGGCTTAGAGGACCTATTGGACAACAGGGGCCTCCAGTAAGTGTTTCAAACAAATGAGATTTTCTCTGTTGGCTGTTGCAAATGTGGTTTTAGCTGCATTCACATGGTTCTTTTTATTTATTTAATATATGTTCTTTCCAAAGGGAGAGCCAGGTGAACTGGGAGAGCAAGGACCAAAAGGAGACAGAGGCTCAGAAGTAAGTAGAAAAAAACTAGAGCAAAACTTTACTTAATTGGAATTTTTATGTTTTTGCTGTTTGCTGACTATCCTTGGAAAACTGTTATATGAGGCTAAAAGTCGGTGTTTTGGGTTTCCTTGACAGAGCAAGTAATGAAAAATATCAAAGACTAAATCTTTTCCTTTAGAAATAGTAGTTCATCTTGGAGGTGAGCTGAAAATCGCCAAAAGCTTTTATATTTTCTCATGGGGTCATGTTCATAGGCTTTTGAGAACTGTTCTTGCAATACCAGTTGTTATTGCAACTTAAATCAGATATTTTGTCTGAGAAGCTTCATAGTGCAGCTCTGTTGACAGTTGTCAGCTCACAAGTATGTATAACTTATAGGGACCCACAGGGAAGAAAGGAGCAACGGGTCAAGCAGGCAAACCTGGAATCCCTGTAAGTAACAAATTTTATCTTCGGGTTACAAAAAAAAAGAAAATAATAGCTAATAAAACCAAAATTGAGTCATGGCAGTGGTACCAGAAGGTCTTAAGATCACTTGAAAGAGCCTTCTTACTGTTCAGGAAACGTAAAGAAACCCTTGTGAAAATACAGAGTAATTTTCGAAACTGTGCTAAATTACATTGAATTATATTTGATCACGCAGCACGTAGAAGCAAAGAGCAGCTGATATAACAATATCTTCTCCACTTGTGAAGTTACTTAATTAGGTCATTTTTGCACATCGCCTGTAGTCCATGCGGAAGTTATCCCACTATATTGCACAGAGCTGTACTACTGTTCACTCCTGGCTCCCATCAGTTCTTTGAACAGCTGCAGCCTACAGAAGCCTGGATCCACATGTCCTTAATGGATATGGCTGGCAAATCCCTTGAGGTTTACTCCTTTCTCTTGCTTGCCTTGGGATGAAATTTTTCATGTTCTTTCCTGAGTTACTGTAGAGAAGCTGACTTGCATCCCATTCTCCCTCAGGGTGAAGAAAGAGCAGGAAGCCGTAGGTGTTCTGTAAACATAACCAAGAACAAAATGCATCAAGGCTATTTTGGTCCCCTAATAAATAGTACAACACAAGCACGTATTGTAAATAACTTACTACCTCACATAAAAACATTGTCAGTAACCAGAGAAACACAGCTGCTTTACAGAACTTGTACCTGCTGAGCAGAGATCAAGAGCCTTTTTAAAGCAAGGGCAAAACTGGCCTTTGTAACCTCAGCTCTTTCCTCTGAGGGACTGCAGGGTATGTATCATTCAGCAGACAAAGGAATAGAGGGAAAGGCAAGACATACAGAGAAGTGAGCAGGAGAATACAGTTAAAACTAGAGGTTGAGGAAGTTTCCAAGCACATCCCAAGTGCAAGATGCTTGAGCAACCAGAAGTTAGAAATAAGATTAAGATGGTATGCTTTTTATATTCTGTATGGCAGTTGTTAAGGATACCTTTTCAAACAAGATGTGTTGTAGTTAGTGTATTTTAAATTGCTGAGAAACTCATTCATGCAGCAACAATTGCAGAACTCCAAGTCCCTCAAGATAGTGTATATAAGTCTAAGGGGAAGTAATCGTAAAGAAAAAAAACACTCTCCTGTAATGGATATGACATGAGGCTTTTTCATTCAAGTATAGCAACAGTTAGCACAAACTTGCCTTGTTATGAGTTTGTATGTGTCCTTTTTAATATCTTCAAATTTGAATAGCTTCAATTTCCAAATGTACAGGACAGAGTACCTAGTAAAATTAAAGCTGAAAAGGTATGTGGTTGGCTTTTAAAGCAATAAATAGATTGTCAGGTTTCCTTGCTTCAGTTTAAGAATCAGCGCCCTCAGCTGTCTTCCAGGCCTGGCACACAAAGGGGTCAGCCCCAGAGTTTCAGTTGAAGTTGCTCAAATCCCACAAAACACCAAGTTCAAGGTGAAGCCAGTAGCATTTTAAACCAAACATCCTAACTCAGAGCTCCTTCTGCAAGTATTCATTCATGTCACTGGATCTGTTATTATGTAGAGTTTAGGAAATACTGTGACTGAAACCTAGTTCTGTGGTGGTGAAGAGTGCCAACAGTGCTATATTTGACTTGAATTTGTTTTAAGGGAAAACTAGGGCCAGCAGGGAAGAAAGGAACAGTCGGGTACCCTGGACCAGTAGGTGTTCCTGGGAACCCAGGCAAGCCTGGCCTGTCAGGGATGCCTGGCCCTAAGGTAAGTTGCTTTCCACATTACCTCTCTTTATGTCATTTTACTTTACAAATTTTCTAAGGTTACAGTGTTTAAGCAGAAGGAACTATTCTCAGTTCCCTGAGCATCTCGAGAACAAGACCAGTTATTTTTTCTTCCTTTTTTTTCTGGCTATAAAACTAGCATAAGGGGATGTGTGCTGGGGGAACTATTTCATTAGCATTTATTAATAGTATCTGGAGCTAAAGGAAAGCGTTTTCTTAATCAGAGAAGCTTCACATTTTTGTTCCTGAAAAAGAGCTGTAGGTCCCAGCTGAGACTGTCTCCTCTCAGGCTCAGAGAGAATCCCACAGTTCCTTACTGTCTTGGAATTTCTAACCCATGTCTCTCTACTGAAGTGATTCTGAAGCTTTGCATAAAACCAGTGAAAAAGAGTATCAGGTACCTGAGGTATCTAGAAGCATTCTTGGAAGCAGGTTTTTTGTCTGTCTGTTCTTTGCTGTGGGCTAGGGATGGTAACTTGCTACTTCTAGGAGCAGTGACACAGCTGTTTGCTTATTTGCTCCACAGAGGAGGGAGAAATGTCCTTTAGTTGTTGTTGAAAGTGATCAAATTGGTTCCAAGTAGTTCTAGTTAGATGGACAATTCATTGTTCTAAAAAGATGCTAAGTTAGATTTGGTGTCAGGAATTAATCAAGGTACCAAATGAGGCACAAGTATAAATTTCCTACCTGGTTGACCAAAGAGAAAATGAAACAAGTTACCCGTAGGGGGCAGATGTACCCTGTTCAAGCCTGTCCAGTTTCAGAACCTCTTCCATTGAAATTCTTTGGAATTGGATTTAGGAGTGTCACCCCAAAGAATTCTTACATTTTTGTCTTTTCCCTCAGTGTCATCTTTCATATTAAAAAGACTTCACTACTCCATATTAACAACGTGTATTAGCATTATAAATTGTAATAAAGAGAGGCTTGTTACTCGTGTTTGCCACAGTGAGTAAAAAGAGCAGAACTTCTGCTATGTAAGTTTATCAGGCCAGCAGGCTGTAAGCCACACTACCATTTGCAAAGCCCTGAAAATCAAAAATCCTGTTTCATATAACTTTTATTTCTATGAGGGCTTAACTGAATGTCATATGAAATAAAAAGATATATCTATGTATGTATATGTTTCTACTAAATAACATCACACAAACATTCATTTGGATGGTAGCAATTTAGTTTTTCTTAACATATCAAAATTGGCATGTTTACTCAGTAAACATGTTTTTTCATTACAAGTAGTTTCTTGGGTTTGTAGTCTGATGTTCTCATGCTTTTTTGTAATAAATGTTCTGGTCTTTCTTAATGTGGTAAAGTTATTTTGTATGAATCCATACAGAATGTACACAGCCATACTAATATTGCCTGTAGGCCTGATATTTACAAACATTTGAAGATTTCTGTGGGAAGGTAATTTCATTTTGTTTCTTGATGTGGAGTTCCTTCTTGAAAAAAATGAATACTGTGAATCTCAGCTCACCTGTACCAAAGAATTCAGCGTCTTGTTTTTATCGAAAGGAGCTCCTCATTGTAAGCTCAGAATCCTCAGATATCACACGATACTTAACCAAGAACTGTCTCAAGAAGTCATCTTCTGTAACTGAGATTAGTATTCTCTTACTGTATATTTCCACAGAGAGGTAGAAAAGAGTTAAATAGGAATCAGTGCTAATGGCTATTAATCTGAACATGCAAATGTTCAGGTCTGGGAAAAAAATCAGGTCTCACATAAACTGTTCTGTATGATTCCCTGTGGGAGGTGAAAGCAGTCACTAGTACATGAGTGCTTCCATATATACTTGAATGCAGAAGATTTCTTACTCTTTCTAGATCACTGGTACTTAAACTGGTGATCCAACTGGGCGACTGTTCCTCTTGAGGAGGGTGCTTTGCATAAGCCCAAAGAGGTAACTCATTTTCTTGAATGTGCTCAGCAGTCTTTCAAGGTCTAGGTAGCTGATCCCACAGAATTGACATCAGGCTATACTTACAGTAAGGCAGAACAAGGTTTAAGATGAGACTGAACTGAACAATTGCAGCGGGCTGTGTCATCTGCTTTGCTGACAGTCCGTGATTTGTTAAACTATAATAACTTGACTCTTCAGAAACTTCAGTCCCTGCCACAGTTAAAGGACATGAGACTTTGTTACAAAGTATGATGGGGTTATGCTTGGAATATTAGTAGAAATCAGGATGTTACTTCTGTTCATTGTCTTTCCATATATTTTGATGTACAGTAAATGCATATCCATGTATACAGAAAGTATTAACTGGCTTTGATTTTTATGTTATATGCCTGTTTTAACATGGAATGAAAAAGATATTCTGCTTGTAATCAATTCTTTTCAATTTATTAAGGGTAATAAAGGAAACTCAGGCTTGCCAGGTCTGGCAGGTTATACTGGAGCTCGAGGTCCCAAGGGATTGCCGGGCATGCCAGGGCCCATGGGAGCACCTGGACTAAAGGTACACACATGGGATCTTTTTGTTTAGGCATAGTATCACTAATATTGTTTAGTCTTCCAGTGATTGTGGAGCCACCGTGCTACTACTAATCATATAAATAACTGATATTAGAACTTGCTTGAAGGTTAAGGCTGCAAATTGTGCTGACCTCACTTCTATGAACTGTAATTGGAGAACAGAGGTCCAATCCATCTGAATTCTCTTCCCATCTCTAGATACCATTCAAAACACTTTGTTGTATATTCACTCAAAGCTTTAGGGCCAGATGTTTCCTGACTTTTCTTTTTAAACTTCTGTTATACTAGAGTTTGGATGATTTGAACATGTATTAGCAGAAAAGTACTGTAATTTCAAGCCTAACAAGTGTGTCTGGGATCTTGTTTAGCCCTGTCAAAAAGAAAGACATCTGAGAGTGCTCTATTTTCCTGGGAATTCCAGGTACCTGACATCAGTCTATCCTCGTATTAATTAGACTTATTTCAGTGGTAAAGAAAGCAAAGAATGCCAACATTAAAGATCATTTTCTCCATTTAGAATAGGCTTTTTCATCTAAAAACATAATTTGCAGTGCTCTTTGAGATTTTTTTTGGTGAGCAGTTTCTTAAAATCTTCATTCACTTGAAAACTGGGAGAGGGAAATACTGTCTTTGTCATCTTTTCATGAAAATATTTTAGTATAAACTGTATTCCCTACTTGCAGTGTTTATTGCCAGTGATCCCAGTCTGGGTTTTACTCCTTTGTCTAGACAATGAGCCGCAGGAGGTAGTTCCTGCTAAGAAATGCTTGCAATCTGAAAAAGACAGGAAATAGATGAGATGAGGGGAAAAGGGTTGCTACATAGTGCAAATTAAGTGTTAAGATTGGACATAATGAGTCAGGCCAAAAGTCTGTGTTTGTCAGAGCATAAAGGTAATGACTAGGAAAGAGCATAAGCACAAAGCAAGAGTGAAAAGTGTATATTCACAGCCTTAATTGCAGCTCAGTAACCTTCTGAGCTAGGCCTGATTTCTATATATTTGATAGTCTTCAGAGGATTCTTCTTGAATGAACTTCTCTAGTTTCCATTTGAATTGATGTAAACTTTTAGTGTAACAGGAAGGAGTTCCACAACTACACTGTGCCTTGCTCAGAGGATTACTTTCTAAATTGAATTCGAACCTGCCTGTTCTGTATTTCATTTTGTGAATTTGAGTATTTACACAGGGAGACACCATACTGGAAATGATCTGACGTGTGAGTTTTCTATGTTTCCAAGTCAAGAAACAGTCAAGTCACATTTACATTTTAGTAAATGTATAATTATTGAAAACATTCATGGTGGAAATCTTAAAGATAAACCATGATCCACACTTCTGCCAGGAGTCCTATCTTTAACATTTATAACTGTCATAATTGTGATAATGGGTATGTTGTCTTCCTATTGACAGGGTGAGAAAGGGCTTCTGGGTCATCCAGGAAAGCGAGGCAAAAGAGGCTTTCCAGGATCACAAGGTGATCAAGGGCAAGCAGGAGATGCTGGACTGAAAGGACCAGCTGTAAGTAATCACAGCTGCTGATGCAAAACAGGTAGTTCAAGAGTTACCAACTTGAAATAATGGTAAGGATACCTGCTTCTTTTACAGGGAGAAGATGGAGATCAAGGTTTAATGGGGTTTCAAGGATTCCCAGGTCCAAAGGTATGTGCTTATTCTTTTCTGTTAGATCTTAAGCCATATACACAATGAGAGCATTAGGAAAGCATCAAATTAATCAGCTTTAACAACAATTTGTTCAAAATCAATCTGAATTGTTGGAACATTGTAGGCAGAACTGTGTACCCTGTGCCTAAGGACAAACATTTAGGGTCAGTATGCTTTGGTATTTTTGCTGATACTGTTCTTAGAAATTACCTTCCTTTCACTGATTAAAAGAGATTGAAACAAGCGGATAACTAATGTCCATGTCTGATTAAACTGTTCTTTGCATTTTCAGGGTCCTGCAGGGGACATTGGCTTAGTTGGAATTCTGGGCCCGAAAGGTCCAACAGGCCAAGTTGTAAGTGCTTTACTCCATGAAAGAGATGTTCAGGATGGCTTGCAAGTGGCATGTGTTTTTAATTTAGGAAGTGATCTTTTAATTTTTTAATTTAATTAACAAGGCTGGAACCTTCTAAGCAAACCTTTCTCTTTGAGACTATCACTCTACTAGAAGCCCTTTGCTTGTATTGCAACACTGCTCTGGTTGCAGCATGGGTACAGTACACAAGCAGAGCTGAGCTCTTAATCTTAAAGGGAAAAAGCAAGCCCTGCTGACAGAGTGTGGCTCTCCTAGTGTAATTTCATCTACCCAAATGCCCTTATTGCTGGCATATGTTTGTCTGTTGGGGTTGAAAATTCTCCTTCTTACTGGCAGCAATGCTGACCATGTAACTCAGCATATAACAGCATATAACTCAGCATATAACATACAGCAGAAGAGAAAAGGGTCAAACTTTGCCTGCAATAAGAAAAAGAGTTGCTCAGGCATTATTGAGTAATAGGTATTAACAAATATTTTCTTTTTCATCTATACAGTTACTAATCTGCATTAGCTCGTTCTTTATTACACCTTCTTCATTACTTTCTACTGGGCTGCTCACCAAAAATGTGGAAGCATCTTTAGCGTTTTGTAATACTGGGGAGTGTGCATCCAGCTTTTACAGCACAGAGTGAAAAAAGGGGAAAGGCTATAGCCTGGAGGCCTTACTTCAAAATTGTCTTCTCTTACTGCTGCCATAGCCATCAAAGAAGTGAGCTAGTTCAGTTAACCAGATGCAGAGTAGCAACTTTAGGGGTCTGTTCTAGTAGCTACTTTTGCTTTTCTTGTAAGCATTCCTATGCAAATAAACAGTGGAAATGAGCAGTTTCCTCTGCGTGAAATGGAACAAGAAAGTAACATTTTAGCAGCACTTACTAGGAGCCTTACACATTACTTGTGGGCAGTAATACAGCTCAAGATTGTAGCTCAATAATATGTGGTCTTTGGTAATCAGAGTAGTTAGTTTCCATTGTTTTTAGTGCGTTGGCTTTCACATAAAAGACTGTATGTGGCTTTCCAAGCACCGCTATTATTAAAATAATTACCTTGCTGATTTTGTAGCAATGTACATTCAATATTCAGAAAGAGGATATCACTGTGATCTTTTGGCTGTTTGTGGGGGCTGTGTGCTAAGCTACCTCAAACCAGGACACATCGTGAGGATTTTCTTCATTTTGAAAGCATAGCAGACTAATAAATTCTTTGCTTGCTTGCAGGGATATATTGGCCCTGTTGGTCAAGAAGGAGTAACAGGCCCAACGGGCAGGCCTGTAAGTTTCCCTTCTCTTTTGCATCATTCCCCTACCCTTACTTTTAGTCATCTGGTTTGCAGCTAGCAACATTCCCATCTTTCTATTTGCTGATAGCAACTAGCAGGACCATCTTCATGTTATACCATGCTGGTAAGCTAATGTATGTGACTCCAGTATCTGTAATGCAAACAAGAAAAAAAGACAAAAAACGATGGCAGAAATGTCATTGCAGTGGCCTTATGTGTAAGTCCAGAGGCATACATCTCTAGACATATCTAGAGAGTATTCACACTCCCTTTCAATGTAGCTTATTATCATTAAAATAACAGGAATATACAATAAAATCAGTAAACAGAAACATTTACAGTGAAAAAGAAAGGAGAAGGGAAATGTTCTTTCTATAATTAGACTGTTCTTTCCATTTGTTGGGAAAAAGATAGTACTTCAGGTCTTGCTGCATTCTTTTCAATGCCCCTCAAGAGGAGAACTTCAAAATTGCCTATACTTTATAAAGGCTTTTAATAGACTTCATATTGAATGTAACAGTTTGCATTATCATTAAGAAAGCATTACAGCTGAAGATTAGTTCTCTGTGTTATGAAATGCTGCCATCAAGACATACAGTTCCTCCAGAGAAGAACTATAAGATGGGTACTGTGTTCAGAAACCCAGTTTAAGTGCAAAACTGGCCAAAACCAGTGTCTAATGTGACTGTGAGCAGAGACCTAACAGGGTAATAAAGCCAGATATGTAAATAATGGACTTCTTCAGTGGTGGAGAGAACAGAATTTTGTTCTCTATTCTGAAGATGGTGTAGCACTGATGAATCACAGTAGATTAAATTGTTAAGAATATAGCCAGCTGACAGGGAGAACACTGACAGATAAAATTACTGAGAAAAAACATTTACAATCTGAAGAATACAACAGCTTTCCACGTGTAGGAATTACAAGATGTTTTCAAGTAATTTAGATTTTCAATAGTACAGGAAAATTAAAGCCTAAAAGTTGTAGAAACTTCCACAGATGAGACTGGACTTTCCATGTGAGCAGTATAACCCATGGACATTAATCTGCTTATTTCAGTCTTAGGCAGTTAGAAAGCATACTGGATTAACAGCTTCTCTTTCTTACAGGGACTGAGAGGTGAAAAGGGCACAAGGGGTGAAATGGTAAGATGAAACAACTTTTGTGCTTTCATATTTTTGGGTTTGTAAACACTATTTCTGTGTTATACTAAATGTACTCCTGGATGCTCTCGATGTCAGACAGTCATGTTGAGCTCCTGGAGCTGGCCAAGAAAGCTGGTAGCATGAGTCAGAAGTCTGACCTTTTCTTGTTCAAGTTGACTTATGCAGATGTGCCCAGTGTTCATATGCTGTCAGGCAATACAGCCCTTGGTCATACAGAATCACATAATCCAATTCAGATGTAGAAGAAAAATCCTTGATCTCATTTGTGCTCACAGCACAGCATGCATACACATGTTCATACATCTGCATCAACCTACCTCATTTAAAATCATTTCATTTCTCTTATTATATTTAGCTTTTAGCAGCCACCTGTGTACAGTTCCAACCTAACTGCCATATAAATGTTTTGGGAGAAAAAAAAATATCAGATTCAAAATTGCTTAGAGTTGAAAGGCTTGGAATTCGCCTTGTTGTTGCATGTGTCTTGGGGAACTTTCCTTTTTGATTCTAATACTCTGGAGACCCTTAGAGGCAAACTGGTTCCTTAATTTGTTCTGCTATTAACCATCTTAACTGTCTTTTTCTACTGTTTTTCCATAAGAATTGCTATAACAGCATAGAGCTAAAAAATGCTGACACATAGAAAATTAATAATAAAAGCCATCCAGAATGGTGAACAAGAAGCACCCCTTTGCATTATTGGTACTGGTGTTTAAGAAGTCATTTCCTAAAAAAGTTATTGAATTCATCAAGATGAATTAATCTTCTAAGACTGTGTTTGGAAGAAGAATATTTAATTTTGAATCTTACACAGTGGCATTAGCTTATATTATCAAGCCAAGAAAAGATTTATTCCCAACTATTTTCAGATACAAAGGAGAGAAAACTATTTTTATCCAAATGTGTGTTCCAAGCTTAAATTTATACCTTAAAAATTTACATTGGCATTTTTCCTAGAATCATAAAGATTTTAACATTTCTGTAGCAGTCCAAGTTTTAGTTACAATTTTTAGTCTGTCAGGGAGATACAGGGTTCATGACTAGGAAGAAATGTCCTTTTGTTCGCTGAGAAACCTCCTTGAGGTCAGTGGTGAACTGTGCTCAGGTTGTATAAGCTATTTCTGGAGAAAAAGTCATAGAGGCAGAAACAGAGCTTGAAAACTTTTAATCCAAAATTATTTTTCAATATTCGTATCACTGTGATTGAAACATTTAGAAAAACATGCAATATATTTTAGAATACTGTTTCAGAGTTCTGACATTTCTGAAAGTATGCTCTTATTTTCTTAATTTTCTTTTTATTTCATGGCATGTCACATAATGAGTTATAATAGAGGTACATAAAATAATCTATGTTGTAAGGGATCTCAAGACATTTGTAGACCAGCCTTCTGTTTAAAAGAATCAGCTCTGAGATCAGACCACATTGCTTAGGCCTTTATTCAGCCAAATCTTGAAAACATCCAGTGCTGGAGATTGGATAATCATCTTTTATCTTAGTTTTACTGTCATTAATGGCAGCTACTACACTGCATTGTGTATCAGCCTGTTGCACAATGTTATTAGGCTTTACCGACGATGAGGTATGGTAACAAAACATAAAAATGACAGAAGTGGTCAGCTTAATGTTAATAATTTTTGATAAAGCTACTTTCTGTTTCTTAGGAAATTTCAAAAGTCATGGAAAATATGGAAGTCCTTGAGATTGCTCATGTTTTCAAGGTTAAGCATATGGGTCACTGCATATAAAACCAGGGCTCCACAGTATTAGGAAAAGGTTGGGAGGGTTGGATTTTGAACTTCTGTACTAGCAATCAATCAAATTGGGTGATTAAAGAATTAAAGAGCACACTAAACCAAACTGTTCTGTTCTCCACTTTTGTTGTTATGAACTGGAATTACACTTTTAGGAGTTGATTTCTAATGTGATCAAAGGATAAAGTAAGTAGATTTGTAAAGGTAATCCCTGTGCATTGCAGTAAAACATTTAGCAATTAACTTGATCCATGAAAAGTGCTGCTCTGCAACAGTTTTATTTTAAAGGCTTCTAAAAGTAATTGATACAGCCCTCTGAAGTTCTTAATGCATTTAAGAAATTAAATATACCCAAAAGTAGTTAACTGTAGTTAACAAATAGCATGCAATATTTACCTTTTTTTTCCACATGGGCTTTGTTGGGAAGGAGACAATGAGGTAATTGCTATCTCAGAATAAGAGGAAAGCTAGTTTCTTCGTGTTGCTGTTAACCATCTTAACTGTGCATCAAGACAAATCACTTTCCTCTTTTGCAAAATACCTTCAATTCATTGGAACAGTGCAGATTTTGATTTATAAAGTATTCAGTTCTATCACAGAAAGCACTATAAATTAGAACAGTTCTTGTCCTAAGACTTTTTGAATCTTAAAGCTGTGACACATGCCAAGAACATGGAATGTTAACTGAAGCATTCAGTCATCTGAAAAATCCACTGGCTTGTCTAAATCTCAGCACTCAGAACAAGGACATCTATTCATCAGAGCAGTGGTTACTTAGGGACAAACTGTTGAAGATTTTGTCCCTTCCCTTGACTTGGTATTTGCGTAATTAAGTCTTGAATCGAGATAAACATATCCTTACACTGTCAAATTCATTTCTCAAGTTTGTTTTTCACCCTTTCATTTTATACTAAACATACTTCACCATGCACGATCAGACAGTCCAGGAATATATCCACATGAGACTGCAGCAACCTAACAGCACCAAGTTGCTGATGCAATTAATTGAGTATGGAGGTCGGCCCTCCCAGCTTGTAATAAAACAGGTTAGCTCTGTGAAACCTTGTTGGTGTACAGCAGCTGAGGGACTACCCCAAAATAGTGAATGCCCTCTCTGCAATCTCATAATTTTTTTAATAATGAATAACAACCATAATATTTTATGCCTGTTTAATAGTAACAAGATTTCAAAGAAAATGTCAAGCTGGGCAATAATCAAATCCAGATCAAAGGACGTTACGTACTTGCCATAGAACCCCCAAGGATTTCTATATTAATATGCTAAGATTACTTACTTTTTTTATTTCCATTTCCCAACGTTAATCATTAATGGCTTTATAAAATACCAGTAAATATTTACCTAGATAATGGCTTAGAGTCCCTTTTATAGGTGTAAGCGGATGAAACATAAGTAAATAGAGTCAGGATGTATCAGTTGAAAGCTGACAGTATTTACAGTCTGTATTGCTTATATGCTTACACAGTCATCTTGGTTAGGTATCAGAAGACCATCTCTCTAAACACCCAAAAATCACTTCAGGTTTGATTCTCCCTAGTTTTCCAAACATGTAAAGAGTGGGTCTTGGCCTCAAAGCTATTCGCAGTCCCTAAGCACAACCTTGTTTAGTGTAGATCTGGTGCTAAGAAATGGCCCCCATTTATGACCCCCTTCCCAGTCCAGCACCTGAGCCCCTCTGGCATGGTCAGGGCCAGTGATGCACAGGCACAGTTACTTTGTCCAGCTGTGGAAGTCACTGTAACCTCTGACAGATTCGTTCCCCAGTACCTGCCATGTATTCTACTTTACAAATCTCTTTTGAGACGCAGCTGGTATTCTCCCTAAGAATACATTTGGAGCCCCAGTGGCTGAAGTAAATCACTCCTATCTGCTTTGAGATCCTTTTTTTTAGTATACATGAATTAATGTTAGGTTGATTCTGGCCTTTCTTAAGCCATTTCCAGCAGCCCTTGCTGGTGGCAGCTTGAAGCACAGCCCAAGTTCTGCAGTTGTAACATGCAGTGACACTCGCACAGATCTTGGGGAATCTCACAGCAGGAATACTTATTATTATTGTATTAAGTGATTTACAACTTAATACCTCTTTGACTACATCGGTTTGGCAATATTTGTCAGCATGACCATGTCAGATAAGATTATTTCTCTTTTGGCAGAGACTTAGTACTAGTGTGACCACACTGCTGTAAGAAGGCTTTTGTTGAAACAGCTTATTGTGCTGGCATAATGGGTACAAGCAGCACTGGCTAAAGAATGTTTTGCTTTAATTAACTCAGTTATGTTAAAAGGTTTTACTACTACGTGATGCAGACCTGTCCTATGCCTTTCATCCCTTCTCTTTTACTGGTATTAAGGCACTGCCACCTATTCTTCATTGTTCTTATGGTAGTTTATGTTACAGCAGCTCCTAGAGGCTTTGAGTATATAGAGATTAAAAATGAGAATCTAATAGTGACACAAGTATCACTGTATATTAATAAATACTCATAATCATTCCATCTTAGCGTAAGCAGCTGCTTAAAGAAAGGATAGTTCAGATGGGGTTATTATTTTGGGGAAGGTCCATGTCCAACCCTGAAGCAAGTCTAAAACTTAGGTTGAAGACTCTGTGCATTGTAGGCACTATAGGCTAGGGAAAAGAGACTGTTCTTTCTCCTCCTCTCCTCCCCACTGCATCATCTTACACATAAAAATGATGTTACTTAAAGGTGCAACTTCTTGACTATGAAGGAAGCTTCAATATCACAATTACATAGTGAACACAAACTGTTCAAGCTGAAAACTGACACTGCTGAAAAATTGAGCTAATAAATGCCTAGCAGATACTCATGGAGTAAACCAGATCAGTTAGGTTTTTACAGCTACCCATAACTTTACAATGCTTTCTGATCATTCATTCCTTGTAGTACTTGTATGGGCAACATGCATATAATGCTGGCATAATATATAGCATGTTATATATTAATATGTTGTATGACTTCTAATGTTCCCTTAATACCAAAAGTAATTGGATTAACAAGTAACCAAACAACCCAGAGTGTAGTACTTTATCAACAGTAAGTGCTGATCTACAGCTTTACCAAAGCTTGTATCACATTATCTTCTTTGTATGCATTGTGGCATGCTGTGATTTAAAAACTACATAAATGTAAAAGCAGAGATGTTAATCTATAACTGTTGTATTTTATCTCCATTTTTTATAGGGGCCTCAGGGACCTAAGGGTCAGTCAGGGCCACCTGTAAGTCCCCCAAAAAACCCCATGCCTATATTTTTCCCATTGTATTTGCATTTTATATACATATGAAGCCTCTAATATGTAGCTTCTCCCATCTTCCAGGGACCGCCTGGACCACCAGGACCCAGAGTAAGTTCTGTCACAACCCTAATCTACTTTTTTTTTTTGAAAGTGAAAACATCAGGACCCTCTTCAAATGCAGTGCTTGTTCCATTGCTGAACATGAAATGCAGATACATTTTTGACAACTTCCATCACTACAGTGATACATTTTTTGAGCCTTCATCTTAACACTTGGTTCTGTTCTGCACGCTGTTGAACCCTCAACAGGCAATGGTCACGGACATACTCGTATTTTTGACATGGGTTAACTCTGTCACTGTAAGCTTTTTCTCCTGATCTGTATTTGAACGCTTCGAAAGATAACAACAGAAAATTTTGTGCTATTTCTGGTCCAGATGTTCTCCCTGCATACACATGCATGGATTTAGTTTGTTAAAGGATTGTGCCGGTTAGGGCAGACTCAATATCTGAAGCATCCTAAAGACGTCACGATGTATGTAATCTGATGTTGTGGTTTAAGCCCCAGCCCTGAGAACAAATTGCAAGAACTAGATGCTTGTGTGGGTGACTTAATTCTTTAAAAATGAAACCCTAACCTCTTTATAGATACAAAGTGTGAGAATGAAGCCCATATTGGCTTCCTCCTTCAGGGGCTGGTTTGTCAGCCTTGGTATTTGTTCATGCATCATGAAGGCTACTTTGATCTGTCAGCTGCTGGTGACTGAGATTATTCTTTGTGTGTGTCTCTGTAAAGGACTAACACCTATTCAACTTACCTGGATTGGTTTTTCTTAAGGATATAAATTAAATGGCTAGGAGGAATAAGTTGGGACATCAGTCTGTAGCAATTATTGCAGTGTCTTTTTTCTAGATTCCAGGAATATGATCGTTAAATTGGGCATGGGGATGCTAATAAAAATTAAATATGCTTTTTCTGTACAGATGCTTGCATTCTTTGGAACTGGAAGGGAGGATCCTGTTTTAAAAGTAAGAGTTCACCATGAGTTATTTTCTAAAATGGCAAAATAATGAAGCTATCCTGTGTGTTGCTACAGTGCTCAAAGAATTTATCACCTGCATTTTAGAGTATTCCTGTTCCATCTTTTTATATTCTGAAGTGGGTTGGGTTTTTTTTTGGGGGGGGGTTGTTTGTTTTTTTTTTCCAGAAACAAGTGGACATCAATGCTGCTGTTCAAGCTTTGATTGAGTCAAATGCTGCACTGCAGATGGAGGTAATGTATTTCAGTGTATTTACACTGTCATACAGGGAATGCATTTAGAATTCTCTTTTTTGAGGACAGAACACTGATTCTTTACAACAACTTAATTTAAAATGAAGCAAGTACAGCAAGTAATTACTGTTGAATATAACTAAACATGTTAGGATTTGTATGTTACAATTAAAGTTCAGAAAACCAGTGATAGCAGATTTCACTGTTCAAAATCTGAAACTGCTAAGTATACCTTACACATGTGCAAATTCTCTTTTTTTACCCTATATCCACATTTTTTCTGTTAACATGTCATAATAATATATTTGCATGATCTTAGCCTGTCTCTTAATTTCACTGCTCTGGTAATTTTAATAACATGTACAATTTCTTTATTGGAATATATTATTCTTACCCTGTTTTATATGGCTGATTGCATGCATTATAAATACTTTGCTGCTTTCTGGCTATTCAGTGGTCATTTGACTTTTACTGCATATATTGTTGTTGTGATACTTCCTTGTGGTAACACATTTGCTAATGGCCCTTGGCAGAAATACCAGAATACTGAAGTAACTTTACTAGATCACAGCACAGAGATATTCAAAACGCTGCACTACCTTAGCAATTTACTACACAGCATCAAGAACCCTCTTGGCACTCGGGATAACCCAGCACGCATCTGCAGGGATTTGCTTAACTGTGAACGTAAAGTGTCAGATGGTAAGTGTCTGCTTTCATTAAAGGTTGAACACAAGTAGGGTTTGGAATATGTTGCTTCCACATGTTACTTTCTACATTAAAAATGTAATGTGTAGATTTCTTTTTTATTATGCTCTGTGGCAGTGTGCCTGTCACAGCTATCTTCATTTTATCTTTCAGATAAAATTTCTGAATTGTAAAGATGAAAGTATGTAGCTAGCTAATGGTATATTGGTAGTAGAGACAGATACACACACACACACACACATATATATAAATAAATAAAAGTGTCTAGAAAATTTGTAATTAAATCCAATGTAGTGATTAGAGGTTTCCCATTATAGCTAATCTTGCAATGAACTCTGTGTGGATCAGATTCTAGATTCCTAATGACAAAATTGTATACAATACACTACAACTATCAGATACACTTGACAGTTGTTGTATCCCAGAAGATCCTGAATCAATATTTTAAATTAAAAAGTATTTAAACCTGTGATGTCAAGACTGTGACATAATTCAGTTTCTGATTGGCTAATAGAATAGTAAATACCTGTACATATCCCTATTATCAAGTATTAGCATTAGCAAGCTAAGGAGGAAATGGCAAATGAAGTTAGACGTTACAGGGCAATCGCTGTTCTATGGCATATATAAGGATGGTTCAGTTCTTTTAAGACTCTAGTAGATGAGCCTAACCATTATTAGAACTGTGCTCTCTTAAATAAATCTCAGCCCTTTAGGGCTACGGAGGTCACTGACACAGTCCTCCACTTCAGAGGATTACACACACCTTCATAGAAATTGTATAGCACAGGCTCACCCATATTTAACCATAAATTAAGATAAGCTAAATCTTGATCTAAGTTGCATGTGTCCCATTTCTTTTATTGGATCCAATCCCATGGATGCATAAGGACAAATGTGCCTTTCTGCCATCACTGGGTTATGTAGAAGTGTCTGATGGGAAAAAGGGAGGATCTTCAAGGTGCTGTGAGAGAAAGAGAACTTAGACTGGTATTTTATGTTCCTGAATATATTCTCTGTGTAAAGCCACGTACAAGGAAAAACAAAAGCTAAGCTTTAATACAGGAAGAGCGGACTGGAAAAACTGTTTGTTCTCACTATTTAGCTGTAGGGGAAAAAAAAATTAGTTTTTTCAAATGATGACAGTATTCAGAAATCATTGTTTTTGTAATCACAATTGAATGATTATGATAATTTTACTCAGTATCTGTTATTAGTAGAATTATTTCACTGTTATAGAATTATTTCACGTATATTTCACTGTTAATAGTGAAAAGAGTTTCATGGGGTTTTTTCTTTCATTTCCTAGTAAGGCTATGGTGATAATATACCTAATACTTGCCAAAAAGCATGAATATTTTAGCAAATTGTTTAGTAACAATTATATTTTGGTTCTGTTTTCCATCTGGAATATATATACTAATAGGGAAATACTGGATAGACCCAAATATTGGATGTCCTTCTGATGCTATTGAAGTTTTCTGCAACTTCACTGCAGGTGGTCAAACATGTTTAACGCCGCTGTCTGTGACAAAGGTATGCATTGCTTCACAGAGACTGTATGTGTACTGGAACTCTGAACAAATGAATGCTTATTAACTCATGAAAAGATGTTAAGACTTCAGGGTTTTTTTTAATGTGCATCTTTGTAGAAGTACATGTTATACATTATTCTGTTACAGAAGTTACAGATTTTCTGGAGACAGTAGATACTAGTATAACCCTTACTTTGTTCATTTACTTACCCTCTGTGTTGATAGAATTATTTTGGCATGCCTTATACTTTCCTATCCAAAGCATAAAAATAAGCCCAAAATGCTTCTAAGCTACATTAGTAACTCATCACTCAGGGCAGCTAACTGTATTGATACTGAGATCATTGCAGTGGGAAGGAAGAAAATTATGGCTACTTTTTAACACTTAGGTACTTCTAATTGCCATTAGGAAGAGAATGGTTTCCTTTGTATCATTAGTCCATGCTCCTCTTTAGATGTAGTCCTAAAACCTTTGGGGATTTAAATCTTATATTTGTGGATAGTTGCATATAAACCTTAGTCATTGAAGAGCATCAGAAATACCCTATAGTTTCCATACTCATTCCTACGGTTGGAAAATCTCTGAGTATGATCTAGTCTTGCAGCAATTCTCATTGAGTAATGAGTATGAGTTCTGTCTGAAATCAAAGTATACTTATGAAATTTTGGATTTTTAATGGAACATAGGTATTGCCAAAGCCTGTGGTCTAAGACAACTAAACAGCACAATGATGTGGCTGCAGTTAGAACACTGTGATTAGGATATTTTTATCTAAATCACAAAATAATTTGTTTCACTTACTTAAAAGCAGTGTTTTCTGCCCAGCTGCATTTCAGCAATGTTGCAAGCATTAGAAAATGTTTATTTTTGAGCTTTCAAAATGTCCTATGAAAGCTTCTGTTTATAGTAATCACTGTAATAGAACCTAACAGCTTTCCTGACAAATACAAATCTTGCTTTTTGGCACTGATCCCAGTGTATAAACATTTAAACATGCTCCCATGCCTGAACACTGGATGTATATGCATGTTACTTGGCATTGCTGTGGCAATTCACCATGTCCAGCTGTAAGTCTAACGATGCATTTCTCTTGGAACTTAGCTGGAGTTCGGCGTTGGAAAAGTGCAAATGAACTTCCTTCATTTACTGAGCTCAGAAGCAACCCATAGCATCACAGTTCATTGTCTGAACACACCGATGTGGGGAATAAATAAAGCAGGTGGCCAGAAAATGTCTGTTAGCTTCAAAGGTTGGAATGGTCAAATATTTAAAGCAAATACGCTGCTTGAACCAAAGGTGCTTATGGATGAATGCATGGTAAATGCTCTTTAGCACATATTAAAACCATAATGTAGCTACTGTTTAGATGTTATTAACTTTCTTCAAATAAATAACAGTAATTTAGATTCACATCTCTTGAAGCTTACTTCTTAACTTTGTTCTGCATATGTCTCTATATAATAGCCTTTTGGTAATAAGTCCAACATCTATCCAAATGTAAAAGCAGTTGCAGCAATACAAGGCATTTACACATGCTGTTTGTATTGGATATCACATATTTTGAGACTGTGCTAAGAAACTAGGGAGAGATCAGAACAGAAATAAGGAGGTACCCCAGGAAACTTTAGGAACAGTAACTCTCAAAATGAAAACTCATACTTCAGTAAAAGTTCTGTTGAGGTTATGTAACACAAAATTGTAGTTTCAGACATGCTGGAAATTATGTTTTGGCTATCTAAAGATCTTCAAATTCACAAAAATTGGTTATATAATAAAATAATAATGATTGGAAGTAGACTTCTTGGCTGACAAAATACTAAATCATATTTGTATTTGGGAAAAATCAGAAGGGCTTATTAGTTTTCTAATGCTTATTAGATTATTCCAAACACCAAAATGTAAGCCATTTGGTCTTGATAGAATACTATGAAATACACTATGAAATGCACCTTACACTTTCAGTATTTTATAGCTCTACTTTTATTTACAATAATGACAGATGTGAGACTGATTCCATATTGATACAGGGTATCAAGTGAGATTTTTAATCTCAAGACAAAAAGGGCTTTTATTGGGGCACTTTGAAGCTTTTATGCTTCCAACCTTTATTTGCATGCTCTCATGAGATGCTCTAGCCTGTGTCACACAGATAAGGTATGGCCACTGAAGCCCTTTTCCTCCACATCACAGTATGCTTGGGACTGTTTTAATCCCTGAGAAAAATTAAGGCACACAGTGATGGCTGCTGAGAAGTGCTGTTTCTCTGTGAGATTCCATGGGGTCTGTTGTTTTTTCTGTGGGAAACTATGTACTGTATAGATCTGCTGCAGAATCTCACTTATTTCCCTCTCTGCAGGGATTTCACTTTTCAGTAGCATCCACTGTGTACTTAGCGGTTTTTAAAAACACAGTGGAGTGACTGCAAACATCAGGATATTCCCAGCCTCAGACAATGTTATCATGCTATTTTATTATTTTTATGAGGTATCAATTTTTTACTGAGAGTTTTAAAGGATTAGAATAAAAATGTTCTTGGCAAAAATGGAAGTTTCATTCCCCATGATTACTCTTCAAGGGCCTATTCAGTCATTCAAGTGCCTGTAGACTTCATAACCTACTGAGTTCAAGACCTACTGTTGAGATTTGGAGTTCAGTTTTGCAAGAAATCTGAGAGTCTGTATGAGCCCAAGACTGCTTGCAAAGTGCCAGGCATTCTGCTCTGAGCCATGCCACGCTATGTCTCCAGCCCTTCCAGATGGATTCTAGGCTTGGCTTTTTTATAGTTACAGTTTTGACAGGAGTGCCCATGGTGTTGCATGGGAGAAATGGTATTTATTAAATTACGCCATTTCTTTATGAACTGCTGGGAGAAGAAATGTTTTTGTGCACTTCACTTCCTGCTCTCATTCTATAAACTCAGTTCCCTTTTGTGTTTTGAAGCTCATCTTTGATACGAAACTAATATTCAGCTTCTGTGTGTTGCAGATGGAAGATGGCAGCTGGCATAAGACACAGTTCTTTTTTCACACTCAGGACACTAATCAGCTTCCAGTCATTCAAGTTAATGCACTTCCTCATCTCAAACCAGGACAGCAGCACTTCATAGAAGGCGGTTCAGTGTGCTTCCTTTAAGGTTTCTGTCCTGGGGCTGGTTTGATTTGGTTTGGTTTTCATCAGCGTGGAATTGCTGCATAGCTTAAATGCAAAAGTAATGATCCATTACAGGCAAAAAAGTAGGAAATTGAAGAATCATTTTAAATTATGTTGGTTAAAGAACCTCAGGAAGAAAAGAAGTTCCTCCTAAGAAGAAATGGCATTTTGAAAGGAAAGAAAGAAAAAAAATTACAACTTTCATAAAGTATTTAAAAAGATATTGGTGCTTCCTTGCATAATTTTCTGGAACTGAGTACCTGAACATGGACTTTTTCAGGACCTCTGGTGTCCTCAGCAGTCTCTTAAAGAGCACAGCAACAAAACCACCCTGAGGAAAGATGGAGACATACAATACTAAGGAGCAATACTGGCTAATGCTCCTAAATGTGCAATAGCTTATATATGAAAAGTGAATTATGCCACAGTACAATACATCTTCTTTTCTGAAACATTGTTTTATTCTAGTCCTTGCTGGACACATACATCTTAACAGATGGCACACTACCTCTTTTGTGTTTCCTGTCCATGTTGCCTTGGTGCTCCTCATAACACAAGGTGCTTGTGGCTTTAGCGGAGATTATTTGAGTCCTTTTTTATCTTTCAGACTGTATGTGCTGGTTACATCAGGATATGTTTCTGTTGTAAAGGTGCTTATTTTGAATCATTGGTCATGTACTTCATTACAATGAAAACGTTATTTATGTGGATTTCTTGTTTTAAATATTTTTGTGTACTGTTGTGGAAATGGTATATGAGACAGCACATTGTATAGGATGCATATAGTCTGAACAGTAAGCTTAACAGCCATTGTAAAAAAGGTTGTAGAAGAGCTACCTACAGCAGTTTTGAGGTTTAGATTCTGTATTTCAGTTAATGTTTCTAATGCCAAAGGCATCTCAAGATGATATATTGTGTATATATTTTGTAACTTGTGAAAAAATCTACTACAACGTGTCTTCTGAATTGCTGCTTCTAAATTATAATCGTTTCATCCACCTAGAGGTTCCGTTTTTCACACACTTATTAGATCATTTTGTTGTTTGGGTTTTTTGGTTGGGGAAGGTTTTGGGTTGTTTTTTTTTTTTGTTGTTGGGGGTTTTTTTTGTTATTGTTTTAATTAAATCTAAAGTGTTCAATCATCTTTTTTTTTTTTAATGAAAAAGAACAATTTTACCATTATGGAAAGCACTCTTAATGATAGCTCTCTATCTATTATCAATCCAAAGTGTGCTCAGTAATACATGGCAAGGTGGTACCAGGCTAACCTGAGGAGCAGAGGAGTGTTCAAACAACTTGTTTAACTGTCTTGATCCACAGGAAACCACACTTACCAAAGTATAATAAAATAAACTTCCAAGCTATCTGTTTGTCTTTTACTGTTCTGTTCTGTATTGTGTAGTTCATTCTTAGTAAAGAATAAAATCCTCTAGAAAGGGTACTTGTCAGGTGTCAATGAGACTTTTACCACGGGGAAATGCACGTGTTTTGTGCCATGGAATACTGCCAGCAACTGTGTTTACTTTGTACATCTCATTTTACATTTTATATGGAAGCAGCGGTTTTGTCCCCTTAGGGAAAATCTGGTAAAACTAATGACAAAGCAAGCTTACAGAGTAATGATAAAGGTTAGAGAATATGTCTCTCTGGTTGCATTTTCCAGGTCATTACAATCTGACAATATTGTTTGACCTTTGCGGGTAGTTTTGCTGTGGAGCTGATGTTGCGACAAATGGATTAAGCTTGGGGTTTTGTAAGAACGTAATCTTGTAGAACATGTGTGTTGTTTCATGTCTGTTTTCATTAGCTTCATTGCACTGTTTTTGGAAGTTATTTATTAGTTTATGTTAGCGTGTCTCAGAAATCATTGATTTTAAAAATGTGTTTTGGAAAGCCTCTTGTGCTTGGGCATCTTCACCAGAGCTCTTAAAGGTGTTCACAGGAGATCTCATGCAGTTTTGTCCCACAATGTTAACTAGTACCTGTATGCTGCAATTAATCTTATTTGGAAAAATTTCTGTTGGGAACAAATTTTTCCCCTAAGGAATTGCAGGCACTGTAACAGGCTAGAAGTGTTCAAAAAACGTGTAGATGAGGCCCTTAGCGACATGGTTTAGTGGTAGTCTTGGCAGTACTGGGGCAAAGGTTGGACTTGGTGATCTTAAAGGTCTTTTCCAACCTCGTTGATTCCATAACTGTAATGTTTTTATGATTTCTGAAGTAGTCACCTATTTCGTTACCCTTAATTTTAGAGCAAGCCCTGAGCTTTTCTCAGAACCCTTTTCCTTTTACTGCTACTTTTCGTGCTTAGAAACCCCTTTAAAACCAGCTGGGAGGCGGC
>JBAFWW010013545.1:0-15222 GCA_036873685.1 Agapornis canus | reverse complement strand
CCTCACAGGGAACAGCTTCTGCCTCAGAGCTCAGCTCAGTCTCCCCTCAGGCAGATTCAAGCCATTGCCCTTGGCCTGTCCCTGCAGGCCCTTGTCCCAAGCCCCCCTCAAGGTTTTCCTCCCTTGTTCTGGATCATACAAACTTGCCCAAAGAAACTATTGTTTCTTGAAAGCCTTTGTGATCTCCGTGCCCAGCTCCGCTCCTGTCCCCAGCTCTGCAGCCCAGCTCAGCATTTTGGGTGAGTTATGAAAGAGGGCAGATGCCGGAGCCAAATGACGGGCTGTGATAAACACTTGGCTCTCCCGTGCAGGGACAGGGTGAGAGCTGTTCCTTGCCGTAGGGGAAATGACATTACAGGTTTGCAAGAGCTGGGCACTTTGTTGTGCAGAAGCCATCTGACGCTGACAGCCTGTCATTGATTTGTGAAAACATCGCTTGGCATCGATAACAAGCGTTCAGGAGAAACAAGTAGGACAGAGCAAAACAACACCCAGGTATTGCTTGGCTGTTCCCTACCTGGGTTGGAAGCACCCAGACCCATCCCCACTCTTCATCCTTCTCTATCTGCTCATGGGCAGTGCTCAGCACTGATCCTGGCTGGTCTTGCTTGGGCATGCTCTAAACATCCAGGCTGGCTGGATGATGGAGAGTGAAGGCTCTTCATCCCTTGGGTAAAGTGTCAGGAAATGAAGGGAGAGGGGACTAAAGGTAATTACCCTCTAGCTGTTCTAATCCTGTGTCTCAATGGGTTTCTGCTGTTGGGCTTCACTGGAAGAGCATCCTGAAGCATCAGAAGGAGGTGCACAACGCTCATCTATCTGACGCCCTGTGCTTTCTGATACTGCTCTTATTCATATGAACACAAAACGCTGCTCAGAGGCCACCAGAGAAACACAAAACCTGATGAATGGAACAAAACAAAGTGCTTTCCTTCTCCTTTCAAGGGAGGACCCAGCGTGTGGGTGCTGAAAGCACCAGGCCTGTGGGCAGAGCCTGGGCACTGATGATTCCCACCAGAAAGAAACCCCACGGTCCTGTCCATGGGGCAGTGGGAAGGAGCCCACTGGGCTGTCCTGGGAGACTCAGAAAGCCTCTGCCCTGTGCACTCTCCCCTTGGCTTCCCTACAGTTGTGTCTCTTCTGTATCAGCCTCTTGTGGCTTGGCAGGAGCTTTGTCAGCGCTTGCTGCGACCTGAAACTGGTCACACCAGCACTGAGGTGTTCGGTTCTCTGCAGACGAGTTGCTGCAGTGTGGCTTGGCAGAGGGAAAGTTCTCTGCTCAGCTTCAGAACCTGGCATGTCGTTTCTTGTGCAGCCACTTCGTCTTCTCCTCTGCTGGCTAAAAGCCCCGTTTTCCTCCCTGCTACCCCAAGTTACTTGCAAAGGTTTGCTCTTGTTCATCCTATGGCTGTCCATGAAGAAAGTGGGAAGAGGTCTCATCCCCATGAACACAGCAGGACCCTCCATGACCCCTACTTTAGGTGCTTTGCAGGTGACCCTGCAGTCCTGGGCAGGTAGAACAAACAAATGGGGAGCTGGACACCCTGACCAAGGGAGGAGCATCTCGGCAGGAATGGGTAGTGAGGGCAGCAATGATCCTCTGACATATGGTGTGTTCAATGCTGCCTCCTACTAGAAGGGATGTCCCCAGGCTCTTGGCACTGAGACACCATTTTGATCCATTTTAGACAAAGGGAAATAGTAAAATACAAGCCGAGCAGGCTGCGTGGGAGATCCTGCAGCTCTCCATCCACCAAAGAGCACTCTTCCCTACCCAGACCCACAGAGCCTCACCCACGAGCACCATCACAGTGAAAGGAAGGGCGATGTTCATCACTAACCCTCGTTCCTCCCAGCCTTGCCCCGGTCCCCATTGGTACCCACACGCTCCCTTTACCCCCAGTGTGTGCTGGCACAGGCTGGGGGGGGGCCGCTGTGGGGCGAGGGCAGCGGGAGCTGTGTGTGCCCTGCAGCGGGGAGCAGTGGGTGTGTGCAGGCAGGGCTGTATATCCAGTCTGGCAGAGGGTGTGCCTGCTCACACGCTGCGGAGCCGAGCCGGGAGCAGGAGCCCTCAGACACCCTTGGCTGGGGGACGTATGGCAAGGAGGGGTTCAGGAGATTAACCCCAGCCTCTGCTGTCGCCTTGCGTTGTGTGCGGTCCGGTGAAGAGCAGCCCCTGTCCCCAGCCCTGCCATCAGCTCGCAGCCATGCTCCACTCCCCACTGAAAACGGCGTTAGCCTATGAGTGCTTCCAAGACCAGGCCAGCTCCACTCTGGCTCTGCCCTCGGACCACAAGCTCAAAACTAAGGGCACGGGAAAACAGCGGGTCCAGGAGCAAGTGATGATGACGGTGAAGCGGCAGAAGCAAAAGTCATCCGTGTCGTCAAGCGTGGGACACTCCAATCGAGGTAAAACCCCACCGTGTTTTGGACAGCAAAGGGGACGGAGCAGATGTTATGGGGTGCTCCTATGGGGTTTTGTTTGTGGGGGACAGACTGGTTTGAGTTTCTCACAGGTTATCCCGGATAGGAGATGCTGAGGTCTTTTGCACTGGATGGAATGGTTAGAGCTGGATGCATTGGCTCCCTCCCACTGGAACCCATCTCCTGGGAGCCCTGCGCTGCTCCACATCCTCGAGGCACTTGGACAGTTCAATGTGGTGCTAGTCACCATTTGCTCCCTGGCTCTAAAGGAGGATTTGCTGCACCTTTGCAGATCCTTCCTCTGCAAGTGCCCCCATGGTTGAAATCCTCCACCAGTCCCATCCCCTCCCATGGGTGGCCAAAGCCATCCCCTGTGCCATGGGGCTGGGAGCTGGCCACAAGCAGGGGCTCGGCTGTCTCCTGAGCATTGGGCAGCTCTGCCTGCACACAGGACACAGACCCGAGCTTGGGATTCACCTCGGAAGCTCCCAGCGCATCTCCCTTTTGTAGGCTGAGAAGTGTGGGAGCCTCCAGGACACCCCAGTGCGAGTGCTAGGGAGGAGATGAGTTCGGAGGGGTGATGTCCTTTTCTATCCACAGCAACTTGTGTTGGTTCAGTTGGAATGCTTCCATTTAGGATGGGTTGAAAGGGGTGTAGGGGTGCAGGGAGCCTGTTCTCCTCTATGCACTGAGTCTGTGATATAGAAGACAAGTGATCTTCTGAGTCCTGGAGCTGGGTTTCCTACAGGGATACCTTTCTCTTGGGGTCAAAGCTTGGCTGATTGCTTTCTTTGCTGTCCCTGTGGAAGCTGACTGGGAGGTAAACTCCAGCTTTCCCCATCCAGGAGCTGCCAATCCAGAGGGCTGTGATGGGCGCAGTGCAAAATCTCACAGTTCTTGGAAGTGCTTTTCCCAGCAGCTGCACCGTGCTCACTGCCCTGGATGAGCTCACCGGGAAGAAGAATTCCCAAGGCTCTGGGGGAGAGAAGGGGGCTGGGATTGACCCGTTCAGCCACATCTGCAGTGGGCAGCCTGAGGAGAGCTGTTTGCTGGGATACTGGGTGAGCTGGGCCGGTCTCTGCCACCTCTTCTGGGGACTATGGCTTGCCCAGCAGCTATTCCAAGTGCGATCATGAGGCTGAATCCAGTGCTGATGAAGTGTAATGGTGCAAACACACATTTTGGGCTGGTTTACCAAGAGAAGTGGGGCTGCACTGGGCTGCAGTTGAGGCGGTGCTGCCCTTGGAACCATCCTGGCTGTGTGCATTGCGATTGCTGTGATGGAGGAAATAGAGCAGCTTCACGGTGGATGACATGGATGCAGTGACACTGCCAGGAACAAATGCCTGCTTTCTCTTTATTTGTGTGCTCATGGACATAGACTCCCAGGAGTATGTGGGGGACAGGGCAGGGAGAGCTTTGTCCTGCCACCAAAATGGAAGATGCAGACCTCCTCCTGCCTCAGGAGGGTTTAGTGCTTGAGGTGCTATGGTGCCAGATCTGGCAAAATAAACTATAAACCAGGATGAGATGAGAGGCTCTGGATGGGGACTGGGGGTGTTCCTAGCAGAGAGGAGTCTCCAGGGGAAACAGGCAGAGAGATGTCTCCCACTGCTGCCCATAGCAGGGAGGAAGGGGGGTAAAGGGGGATTGGTCCACTTGGAGAAGCCCAGGTGAAACCTCTGGGAAAGAGGGAAACAAAAAGAGGCAAATTCTCAAGCTGCCCATCCCAGCTGGAGGCTGAAGGTAAACCCCTCCTCCAGACACTGCTGGAAATGCCTGGGAATGGGAATTGCGTGGAAATGTGCAGCTCTGGTTTCTGTGTCCCAGGGAAACTGAGTTACATCCAGGTCTCAGTAACTGCCTCCAGACACAGGGCTGAGGCTGCCCCATTCCCACTGTGGGGAGGGTGATGAGTGGGAAGGCCCTGGTGGTTGTGCTCAGTGCATTCCTGGATAGAATCCCAAAGAAGCTCCCATTTATTCGCAGGGTTTTCTCCTGGGTCTAAGCCTGAGTGGGTCAAGTTAGACTTTCAGGTATTGCTGTTGGTACAAAGGTTAGCCCAACAGACCTAAAGAGAAGCATTAATGTCTCCTACAAACAGGCCCCATGGGGCTGCAGCCAGCTGTGTAAGTCTGCTTGTTCAAATGCTCCCCCAGCATCAGTCACCTGCATCCCCCCATGGTTTCTCATAGATGCTCCTCAAAGGCAGCACAAGCTGGGGAATTCCCTTGAAGAATGTTCAGGTCCTTTGTTCCATCTGCACCCAGACAGTTTCCTGCATGTGTCTGGTTAGGTGTTGGTGCAGGTTCAGCCGCCTGTTGTGCATTTTGATCTGTGGTTTGAGCAGGACCTGAAGCACAGCACCACAGAGCTTCACCTACCTTCGGTGTGTGCTTCCCTATATGATGAGAGTGTGGACATGGACCCCTTCTGCAGGTAGCAGGGATGGGCACTGTTGTATTTCATAAATGGGTTTCTTTAGAGGGTCGTCAATGTCCTGTTAATTGCTGGATATGTAAAAGTACTTGGTTATTTGGAGCCCACCAGATCACCACTCTCTGCAGATCTGGTGTCACTCAATATGCAGCACAAGCCAGAGCAGGGAATGTGATCTACCTGGGCTCAAACTGGTGTGCACTGGGGTGGGGCAGTGAGCAGAAACCAGTTAGAAGCAGCATAATCCTGGACCCACAGTGGGGCCTTCTCTCAGCAGAGCAGCTATGGGTGTTCTCAAGGATGGGTGCAGAGTTTTGGGTCTGTGAAGTCTGCCACCCTTGGGTTTTAGGTCCTTGGGCTCTGCCTTAGGATGTATCTGCCCTTCTCCCCATGGGAATAAGTAACTGGATGGCTCCCTCTGACTTTGTGAGTCATGCAAATTTCCAGGGAGAAGGAATTTCAGTGGCAGGAGACAAGGCCAGGCCAAGCTCCTCACAGCCAACAGCACTGGTCTGCAACGTCCTCTGGCTAAAGGAAGGGGTTGCCAGTAACTCTTCACTGGCTGGCAGGGTATGGCAGGGAGCAAAGACCTGAGGGATCCCAGCCAGGGAACATCCTATCCACCTGTCTCACAGCTGAGCTGTGATTTAGACGTTTGTCATGCTGACATGGCTGAGGGGACAGATCCCACCTAGCTCCAATGGGATCCCACCTAGCTCTAAGACAGGGTCATTACTCTGATACGAAGTGGAGATCTGGGGGTAAGTCTTTTGAAGACTTCTGTAATGTTCCCCTGGCATGAGATGGTTCAGTGAAAGCCATCCACTGTTCCACAACCCTTAGATTATCGGTATAGAAACAATACCAAAACCCTTTAGCTCAATAGAAGGCAGAAATGGAGTTTGGTCATTCCTGCAGGAATTGCAGCTTCTGGAACTCCATTGACACCTTCTCTCCTATGAGGCACCCAGGCTTTGCTTTGTGCCTCCCACAGGCCCTTTTCTCTTACTATGCTTTTTCTATGTTTAATCATCCTTACTGTTTTAAAGCTGTGCATAGTTTATTATTTAACTTGTTTAGCCTGCACTACCAGTGACTGGTTCTTGTCTTGCCTTTCCCTGCCATAGATTAATATTTATTAACGTGTATCCATTTCCACAATGCTCCCTCTTAGCTCCATGTGTCTCTGAAGTCTTTCACTGTCATGCCTGAAAAATGGCATTTAATTCTCCTTGCCACCAGTCTCTTAGCTTCAAGGGCTGTAAAGCTGCCTTTGAAGAAAGTAAATAACTCATCAGGCATATTGGGTTGGATGGAAGTTGCAGTCTTCAATGATCAATACCAGCTATAGGGAGGAGGAGGAGGGCAAGGCTCACAGTGACCAAGTGCCAGACCTTGCAGTCCTGGCCTGTTGTAGTTCACTGAAGTTCAATGAGGGTTTAAACTGATCAGGATTTGAAGGAGATGCCTTGGGTGGATGACAGTCTGGGGGCTGGGGGAGAGGGGTCCCTTCAATGCCCAGCCAGCACCTGAGCAGCCCTCAGCAGTTATTTTCTGCCCACAGCCATGGTCACTGGGAGGCTGTTTCATCTGAGTGATTCTCATCCATGTCTTTTCTGCCTCTGTCCTGTCTGTTATCTACTACTAATACAGCGGGTTTGATTGTGTTTGTCCAAGGGCACTTCAGAAACCTGAGCAGCTTCTTGGATGACAACATATGGAACGCAGGGGTATAGCTACAAGAAAGCACCACAGAGGTATCTTCCCCCAATAGCATTTCCACCCCTTGTCAAAGTGCTTTGCTCAGGAGATAGATAGTTTGGTTTTATCCAGGTTCTCAGGATCTGTGAGTAGTTTGTATGGTTTTTACCCTTGAGGTGGTTGAAAAGAAGAATATCCTTCCTTGCCCCAAGGGCTGGTGGTACACCTTCAAGGTGGCTCTCAAGATGAACCAGGCAGAGAGGTGTCTAATGTTACAGGACTAAACAAAGATCATGGTTTTTTAGCTAACTCCATCAGAAAATCCTCAGGTTCCTTCTGGCCTTCAGACTGAGCTCTCCAAGCAATAAACCACAGTTGCATGGTAGCAGGAGAAACACCTTCTCCAACCAGCAAGGCGGCTTCCAAATGCCTTGAACATTTGAGGTTATGTATAATTATGTACTTATAAGCTTTTATATACAAGTTCTTGGAGGTGAAGGCAACTCTTCAACAACTGAAGAACATAAACTTGCATGAACTGCCTGCTCTCTTGAAGCTGGCCATGTAGCAGTGAATCCATCCATGGAAATTAGAAATGTGCCTTATTTTTTTGTGTCTTCTTGCTCAACCCCAAAAGCTTGAGTGAAGTGCATGGCAAGAATGGATCCTGAAAGGAAAGGCATGGTCCCCAGGAAGGGCTGCTCAGATTAACTTGTGATTCATGACTAGAAACCCTTGCTTCCAATTTGTGGCCAGGAAAATGGTCCCAAGTGCTCCCACCTGCAGTTCCATGGTGTTTGCACAGAACAAGAGGTTGACTGTAAGAAAGAATTCCTAGGAAACTGTTGTTGTGAGATTGTCTTCTCTTTGTGCTCAAAACTATGGTCATTGGCTAATTCTGTCTCCTGGTGAATCACTTGGCCCAAACTTACCATTGCAAGCCCTGCCTTGCTTCTGTTGAAGCCCAACAGTTATGTCGTGATCTGGAGTTCCCAGGAAATCTCAGGGTGGGAAGAGAAGCACAAGGTGAAGGGCACAGCTGAACTGTATCTCCAGTTGCCTGTCGATGGCCATCTCCTTGCCTTATCAACAAGTTCTGTGAAACTAAAGAGATATTAAGATATATGAAAATCTGTATCATTAAGGTATATGAAAATCTATATCTTAATAGATTTTAATATGAAGATATATCTTAATATATCTCTCAGGGCTGGAGAGATATTAATAGGGAACAATGCCCACTAAGTCTCTAGACTAAGGGCAACAAGATCCTGTGGTTTTCTGTGTATGTCTGTGAGACTACTCTGCTGCTGCTTATTCTGCATGCAGTGGTGTTCTTCAGATGCTGCCATCCATGCAGCCCTGCTCTTTTCTTGTTAACAATACAAAGCAAATCTCATTTATTTGTACCACATCTGCAGGAATTACCTTCCTGAGAAAATGCAAGGATTTTTAGCCACAAACTAAATCACCATAACAGGTTCTGGATGCCCCAGGCCAGGCAATAAACTATATTTATGCCAAGGATCAGTGGCTGTAGAAGACCTGAGTGGCTTCAGGGCCTTTGTGGTTGAGCTTATCCAGTTTATCTAAGAGATGAGTCTTATCAAACAATCAGAGAGATTAGGATATTTCTGACATTACCCACCAGTTTAGGTGCATAACTTAAGACAGGTATGTCCTGATTTTGTACTTCGTTTGACATTCAGAGCTTCTCCTGGAAGGTAATTGGAATGTAGGCTTTGCACTTCCTCATAACGGGACTGGGATGCTACAATTATTGAGCTTCTGAAAAGCTTCTGAAAATGAAGCTTAAATGGCCTTATACTCTTTTAGACCATCTGAAAGGGGTGAAGGGAATTCTAGCATGGAAAGAGATACAACTCACTTCACTTTTTCTTCTAGTGATGAATGTAGCATTAAGTCAAATGCTTTTAGGAGGGATCCAAAGAGTGCACTGCCAAAGGCTATTGGTGACAGACAGCTGGGATTGCTTTTAGTAGGGCTGGGATAGGTCCATCCAAACAGTGAATAAAGCACTGAGAAATAATACCAATGTCTCTCAATACAAGATATTTGCCTCTTTACAGCACGTGTCTGGTATCTGGTCTCACACCAGCACCTCAAAGACAATGATGGACCTTAATGCATTTTCAGAAGAAGAAAGTACAAGTGCACAGAGTGATCTTTTAGAGACTGGAGATTGAAATTTAAGGCAGTGCAATTAGAGTTTTTTAGTGTTTGACTGTTTCAGATCCCCAGCTGTTAAATAGACTTGATCATCATTTACTCATCGCATTAGTTATCTACTATTTATTGAGCCTTGCTCAGGTTGTTCTTGCTGATGTGGTTGTTAATATTCAGACCAGGAAACCCAGGCTGGTGAAAGGGTCTGGGATAGGTTTTGCCTTCAGAGAAGAGACAGATACTATTTACCTGCAAGTCAGAATAAGAGAAGAATGTTCCAGGTTCAGATCTTCTGGTATGCATAGCACAAACTGTCATCCAGTTCCTCTCATACAGCAAAGATCTAAGACATTGGCCCAGTCTGACCTTGTCCACTGTAGATCTTATGGTACTCAGTCTTTTGTGCTAAAGACTTTAGGCTGTTGCTTGTGGTCTGAGGGCTGGAATTTCCAAGAGCTCATTTGAAGTGAACATCATCTATGAGTGGTCTTCATTGGCAACAGCTCAACTTCCCGTTTCCTGTGTTCCTCTTAAGGTTTCTAGCTTTGCTGCCTTCAGGAACTGAACTCACTGGTGGGAAGAGCACTGTGCTCTGAAGGAGTGCCTGCTGGGAATGCTTTCTCCTGCTGACCATGCTTTTTTCACTTCCAGGTTCCATGTACGATGGTTTAGCTGATGGTTATGGCTATGGGACATCCCGGGGCAGCTATTACACCAAAACCCAAACAGGAAACAGCAGCTGGGGATATCCGGTAAGATACTCTTTTATCTGGGAACTGTGGCATTCTTTTGAGGTAACCTATGCAGAAAGCACCCTCTAGCCAAAGCAGTCATGTAGCAAGGTCATAGCACTTCAGAAGCTTGCCTGAGAGAGATTATACATGGCTATGGCTATCTTAGACAGTAGTTCAGTGCAATGGAAGAGGATGATCAAGGACTCTCTCTATATATATTGTATGTGGTTGAGGATTTTAGTGCAGACAAGAGCTAATTTGGTTTTGTGGATCAATATCCACATGGCACAAGAGGTTTGAAGCTTTCTCTAGGGTCAGTTACAGGTTCAGACCCTTAAAACTCAGTTCAAGTTTGGAGCACATCCATTGCTCACCTGCAAGAGTTTCTCTTTCTGTTTCCATGTACCCAAATTCCTATGTGACTGACATGAATGTGGTTGTGTAGTGATGATCAGGGATTTGCATTATAACTGTTGTTATTCCCAATTGCAGTGCCAGTGCATACCCTTTGCAGGTATTCTCTGAGCTAGGAAAAGAGGTGGTCCACTTCTGCCATAGTGATTCCAAAGAAAATATTACAGATTACCAGAAAAAGCACAGGGGAGATTGCATTTGTCTTTGTGCAACCTGAGTTTGTACAACCCACAGAAGTCCTGGTCTTATCCTTGGTGACAGACTGTAGGTACAGTGGGAATGACTTCAAACCACTCCAAAGTCTACTGGGACAACTTGTGCTGGTGTTGATCCTCCACCTGTTCTGTTCTTCCTTGGTTTTCATTAGCTATAAAGTAGGAAGAAGCAATGCACACATCTGGGACTTGAATGCGGGTAAAATAAAGGGCTTTCTTCAACAACACTGGGGCTGTAAAGCAGCTTCCTGTCAACTATCAAAGGATTGAACCAGGAAGAGTGCTTATGTTGGCTCTGAGCACACAGAGGGTTGAAGCTGCTCCTGGTAGGTGCCAGATTCTCTGCTTGTTCACAGCATTCTTCAGCTTCAGAAAGATTTATCTGTTGCCTTGCTTCAGTGTGGTGACATTGCTTGCTAAGTTTGCATCACTGGATTTGCTGCCTGCTGCACATTCAATAGGAAGGACTGGAGGCACTGGCTGGAAACTTCTATTTACAGACTTGTTTCAGCGTCCTTTGCTATCTGGTTAAACCCCAGACAGTGGTGTTTCTGCCTGGCATAAGACCAAAAGGGTGCCTATGATGGGTCAGAGCAGAGGTCCAGCCAGCCAGCTGCCCTGTCTCTATCACTAAGGCAGGGATAGGCCCCTTCAGAAGGGTCTAAGCATGGCAAGTGAGCAGTGGTGCATCCCAGAGTGGTTTCGTGGCCACCAGATAGTTGCAGCTGAGGGACCTCCTGAGCTAGAAGTGAAGTCTCTGAGCTTCATAAGTCAAATGATTGTCCCTGCCCGTGGCACGGGGAATTGGAAGTGGATGAACTTAAGGTCCTTTCCATTCTATGATTATGATGTTTTGGTTCAATGATACATTTCTGGTTTTCTATATTCTGGTTCTTGAATGGAGTTTATTATGCTTTGTCTAAGCAAAACTGCTCTGACCCAGCCATTCCAGTGGGGGTTGGAACTAGATGATCTTAAGGTCCTCTCCAACCCTAACTATTCTATGATTCTAGGTGCTGGGGGTTTTTTGTTAGAGAGGAAACTAAGCCCTAGCTCTGCAGTTGCCTCTCCAGCTCACGCTCATGCTGGCAAGGTGGTACTGTGGCTAGTGTTGCTGGTGTGAGGATTATTGCTTAGTTTTGTTCACCTCTGATCTTCTTCCCAATCATTATAATAGAGGGGCAAATGCAAATTGGTTAGAAATGCCCTTGGCTGTTGGGGGTTTTGGTCCAGCAATGTTGGTGTTCTGGTGAACAGCTTGCAAGATGATTATGAAGGTCAGGGCCTCTGTTAGACACCATGGACACAGCAGTTCAGCCACTTCTGGTTCACCATGGACTTACATAGCTCATGGCTTTTATCTGAAGGGTTCTTCTGCCTTTGCCATTGAGGGAAGGTCTTTCTCCAAACCTAAGTGTCTCACAAGCCTTTCCTCCTGGAAACTTTTGGTCAAGGTCTTCAGGACCTCAGTTACTTTAGAAAAAGGGACTGGGACTTGTGAAGGATTCCCAGTAGAAAAACGTCTTACCTAACTGTGCCTATCTGAAAATCAGCCATTTGGTCTTAACAGGTAGTCTAGACTCCTCCCACAGCCAACAAAGAGAGAGGTACGAAGAGGTGATTCATCTCCTCTATCTTGGAGATCTCTCAGGTCAGGATGAATCAACCCCTCTGGATGCCTATCTCCTTCCACTGGTAGCTGGATCAGAGCAGTCACCTAACAGGTAGATGACTGCAGTTAGGGGCGATGAGTCCCAAGTGCCATTGGCACATTGGAACATATAACCTCAAGCCTAAATCTGCTTAACAAGCTTAACAGACATCATACTCCCCAACCACACTGAGGAACCTCCTCCATTTTGCCTCTTCCAGAAGAGTATTACAGGTTTACACACATCCGTGACCAGCCTCCAGCTTGGGTTAACTTTAACTTTCGTCTCCAGACCTGTTTGAAGCCTGTGCAGGTTGTAAGACATGAAAACAAAGAGAAAGCAAATCAGTGTTTGAAGAGAACGTTGCTGCTCTTCTTTCCAGCTGAAGCTGGTGCTGTGAATGCTCCTGAGGAGTTGCAAAGGCCTTTGAGATGCACAAGCAAATTCATGTATTTCATGGAAATGACCCAGGATAACATTCAGGAAAATGACTTTTAATACTTCTGGACTGAAAAAGGTGTGACAGGCAATCTAAAGTCCATGTTGCTGCTGCATAGCATTGCAACTTAGACACTGCTCTTAGGCTGCCTTAATCTAAGACATTGCCTTAGATGGTGACTCCAAGTGACAGGAGGTTCTCCTGTCTCACCCACAGCTCTTAAAAACCAGTATTCCCAACTTCCTCCTTTGGTTTGGTTTTGTGTCTTCTTGGAAACCTCAAGCTTTTTGCTTTGGAGTTTTCTTCCCAACCTTATGATACCGACATCCAAATATTAGAGCAAAAGAAATGATAACTCTGGAGGGAGCTCTTTCTGGCTCAGTTAACACTTCTGACTGAGATCTCTGATTTACAAAGAACTATGTTGTGTTTAATCCTCTTGCAGGGCGCCTTGTTTCACCATCACTGTGACTGAGCATTGCAATGAGCTGTTATAATGTGGGTAGCACTGAAAGCAGTGGGACCACTCCAGGAAAAGGCTCTCTGAGGGCAGCAGGTTTGCACTTGGCTGCAGTGTTTCCTTGGTTCATTTGTCAGGGGTTGGCTCAGCCTTCAGGCATGAAAGGTCCAGTCCCATCTGCACAGTGACCACAGTGGGAATCAGTAATGGGGACATGAGTGACTGCAAAGCTCTCTGTGTTGGGTGATCTTTCAATCCAGATGCTGTTGAATCCAGAAGGCCCTTAGAGACATTTGTGACCCTACTGATGATGTGTTATGAGTGGCCACCAGTTGCCAAAGGCACCCAACCACAGGAGCTGGCTATGCCTGAGCAGTGCCTGAGGTCCCTCAGGAGGTACAGTGTGACCACAGTTTACATTGACAAACCTGAGGGAGGTGTAAGTAAGCTAAACTGGACACCTAAAGCATTGCAGTCATGGCAGAAGCCTCAGCATGAGCTGCATCCTTGACTCTGACACCTCAATGCCACCCCAGAAATGGGGGTTCAGCACTGGGCTTAGAGCCATGGACGCAGTCTGATGTCTTCGGGTTGCAGCGTGCTGTTCACCCCAACTGCAGGCACAGTCAAATCCCACCTGCTGGAAACCATTGGAATGGCTGGAACCAAGGGAAGGCAGTACATGGAGCCAGGATGCATGCCACCACCAAAGACCCTCTGAGGCTTAATTCCCACCTGCAGCAATACTGGGCATTAAAAGCTCATTTAGTCCGACTCCCCTGTAATGAGCAGGGGCATCTTCCTCTAGATCTAGACCAGAACTATACCCAGCCTGGCCTTGAATGTCTCCAGGGATGGGGCATCCACCACCTCTCTGGGCAGCCTGGGCCAGTGTTTTACCACCCTCATTGGACAGATTTTTTGCCTCACATCCAGCCCGAATCTCCCTCTTTTGGTTTAAATCCATCACCCTTCATCCTGTCACAACAGGCCCAGTTTTTAATCCCTCCCCATCTTCCTTATAGGCCCTTTCAAGAACTAAAGGCCACAATAAGTTCCCCCTGGAGTCTTCTCCAGGCTGAACAATCCCAATGCTCTCAGCCTTTCATCACAGGAGAAGTGCTCCAGCCCTCTCATCATTCCTGTGGCCCTTCTCAGCACCTTATCCAACAGTTCTGTGTCTTTCCTGTCCTGAGGACTCCAGAGCTGGACACAGTACTCGAGATGTCTGATGTCTCCAGGTATATCTGATGCTATTCTTATTAAAGCAGTTAGAACTGAGTTAGATCCTGGCACATGAAAGCCAGGGACCAGTGGCTACCAGTGCTCACCACTGTTCCTCTGGCATCACTGCTGGGGTCTTGGGCTCTTCTGCATTGGCCACCCAGCTTGGCTTCTGTTTAGTGCTGTTATGGTGATCCCTCTGTACTAGGGACCTTATGTAGATCCTTAAACAAATGCCTTCTGTGGGAGAAAGTCGCAGAGCTTTCTCTCCCAAATGCATTATCTGTGAGAGGTGCTCTCCACAAGAAGGGGATGCTCCCTGCCATCCCTGGCTGACTTGGCCTCTGTGGACAAAGATCTGTCATCATCAGTGGGAGCTTGCTCCTAAAGGATTATCTAGGACAAAATCTGTCATTTGCTGTGATGACACATTCAAGTTTAAAAGAATCCCCAAAATGGAATGGTTTGGGCAACCTTATCAAGGAAAACAGGGATTTATAGTTGTGGCACATCATTGCTTGGTCAGACCCTCACCTCCCTGTGAGGTTTTGCAAAGGGGTTTATGCTTTGGAGTAGCAAGTTGGACATCACCTTCCCTGGCCAGAACAAGCTGAACCCTGCAGCCCTAAATCTCAGCTGCATCAAGAGCCCGATGGAAAAGTGTAGGGCAAAGCAGCAGCGGGGAGCGGTGGGGAAGAGCAGTTCTGAAATGGATAAACAATGCGTTTGCTGGTTTTGCAATTTCTGTGCCTGCAATGGAGCGCGCAGCAGGCAGCAGCTCCAGCGTTTCGCAAGCAGCATCGGGAGCTCTCCCCACCCATCACTCAGGGTGGGACGCTGTCATGTTGTATTGCCTGCGCTTTGCCCTCCAGCCTGGGAGAAACCTGCTCCTGACGTGTTTATACCGAGTCCTTTCCTTCTCTCTGTCTGCTGCTCTAGAAACAAACAAATTGCAAGGGGAAAAAATGAGAGCCAGGTAATGAACTGATCGCGTCCTTAGATGCACAAGTCAGAAACACCCAGTTATCTGGGAGAGCCTTCAACGTGGAAAGGCAGCGCTGGGATTGGAGAGGGATTGTCGGGGCTTCCAGAGAAGCCTTGCCTCTGTGCTTCTGCTTCTCTGGAAAGCAGGAGGAAGAGGGGGACTTTTCCTCTTAAACAAAAGCCAGGAAGGGGTTGATGATCAGGGCTAGGATAATGCCATTTTGAGTCTCTCTCTAGCACCAGTTGAAATAAGAGGTTAAAGATATTTATTTATGTTTATCTGTCTTGTGTGACTCTTGGATATTCCAATTAATGCTCCTAAAGTGGTCCCAAACTGCAGGCTGAGAAC
>JBAFWW010013544.1:0-19350 GCA_036873685.1 Agapornis canus | reverse complement strand
TCTCAGTCACACTTTTTTTTTTTAATCCAAAAAAAAAAAAATGGAAAAAATCATCTTTTTGTTTTTTTCATAAAAAAAAAAAAAAAACAACCAAAACACCAAAAACCCAAACAAAACAACAACAACAACAAAAAAATCACCAAACCCCATTGTATTCTTGTTTGTAAAATTTGCGTGTAAGATAAATTGAGAGACATTTTCTACACAGAAAGAAAGTTACAAGTGTGACAGGGAGCTGGCTTTCAGCTGCTGTTGGGAGATCACAGAAAGAAGTGTTCCTCAAAAAGATATATTATCCATAGAATATGATGAGTTCCTAACAGCCTTTGAAGTCTCCATATCCTCTGGGAGATTTTCAGGAGTAAGCAACACGACTATCAGTAGTTCAGCTGCCTGAAAGACAAACATAAACACATCAGAAACTACTTGGAACTATACCCAAGTGAAATGTGCAGAATCTAGTTTGTTTTTAGGGAAACTTTAGGGAAACCAGCTGTTTCTCAGACTCCACAAAATCTTTTTATCCCATCAAAGCAGAAAACATAAACCAGGCCTCTTAATAAATCTATGTTATAAAAGCATCTCATGTGGTTATGAAGAGCCTTAATTGCAAATAGTAAGGCAGAAGCCTGTTATTTAATTTCTGACTTTCTATTTGCATAATTCACAAGTGGACTGAGGAATGTGCAGTTTCATTGCTGTTCTTCTGAGTCATGCCATGCTTATTGTTGGCTTTCAGCTCTCATAACATGTAGTTTTCCATAAGAATTTGTTTAGCTATCAGAGCTTTACATTTAAAAATATTGGCACTTACGTCTTTTTCAAGGAAAGAATTTACCACAATTGTTGTATAATTGCAGTGGAAATGGTTGTGCTCAGCTATATCACGGATTTTAACTCTGAGGAAGTGAAATGAGCTGGCTGTGATTTTTTCTTTTTTTTTTTAGGATAAATATATATAAAATATCTATCTATCTGTCTAAAAATGTAGTTTTCATGCTGCTTTTGAAGAAATTTCACGGGAAGAGATCAAGCACTATTTTCTGCTTAAAACCAGAGAGGGAGTGTTGGAATAGCTAACAGTATACTGACTGGAATGAGAGGAAGAAGCCAGAAGCTTCTGGTTCCTGCTTACATGAAAGCTGAAGTGTCTGTACACTGTCAGGATCTCATAGTGAAGACAAACAGGGTAAGAAGCAGCCATGTGGGTATGGCAGCCTCTGCACAAATGAGGATGGTGGAGCAGTAGCTTGAATGCAGATCTCTGACCCAGCATATTTATCTTAAAACTTCAAGGCCACACTAAGGTCATATGTCCTGGATAGCAAGTCCTTGGTCCTTCTTTCAGGACCAGCCTACCTAAGACTTCCTCCCACAGTGTTATTCCTATCTTCTTTATATCGAATTTTTATTTTTTTCCATGGACTTTCAAACAAATGCTACTCCAGCAGTATCAATCTATCACCTTCTCATTAGAGTTTGTGATGGTAGAGACATGCTGTGATTTCTTTCTGAGGAGAAAGTGGCTAGTTTTCCTTCTTCCCTCCTGTTCCTTATCCAGAGAACAAGCTGGAAGATTACCCACACGCTGGCAACTTTGTTGTTTGTATCTGAGCTTACAAGAATGTTTTCACAAAGAGGAAAGGGAAGGAAACCCACAGGGGTCTGGCTTGGTAGAAGCAAGTGGTGATCTCAGCTCCCTGAGCAATCATACATGCAAGCTGGGACATCTGGGGAAGCCAATAAGTTGTGATTCAGACTGTTGGTCTCTTTGAAGAGAGGCAGGTGACTTGGGATTTGATTCCAGCTTGATGGGGAAGGGTTTCTGGTTTGGGTTGTTTTTTTCCTCCTGAACCAGGAGAACAGGCTGTAATGAACAGAGGAGCTTGGCCTGAGGTCTGAGCTGCAGCTCAAGGCAAAGCTCTGTAAGGGGCCTGCCTTATGGTAGTTGCTGTGTTAAGTACAGACAGGCCATCATTCCCATAGCTTCCTGGGAAAAAGAAAAGGAAAATCAAAGCACCCTAGAAAGAAATCTTGTGAAGGACTGAATAAGGTAGTCCTAAGCTTTGTGCCTCATGGCCCATAACTTGTGAGCTCTCTGAGATCTCATTGTGGGTCTGTCAGGCAACTGAGGTCCATTTCTTTCAGACCAGAAGGAATCAGAATGCTGTGAATTGTCAGGACTGAAGGCACTAAAATTAATCCTGAAGAGCAAATCTGATAAAGCCTTGAAGTTTCCTGCTTAAGCTTGTGCTGAAACCTTCAGTTTGAAACTCTCTAGTTCACAAACAAGCTGTGGAAGAGCAAGCCTGAGAGTTCAGTCCTTGTTGGTACAGCTGCTTCGGCACAAATAGCCCTTGCCAAAGTTTTAACTGTCCAGATGTCTGGGTGAGCAGGGGGACACAACCTCTTCCACACCATGGTGTTGGATGCCACACATGTCAGACCTCCTCTCTGACTCAGGTGGACAGTGAGTGCAGTTTGGTTGGCCTCCCTGGTCCAAATGCTCCCGTCCACACGTAATGCACGTTGCCCATGTGCCTGCCTGTGCCTGCCCTGGGCAGTGCTAGGCAGGAGATTCATGATGGGATGGCCCCTTCTCTTTATCTTCTAAGATCCTCCGTTACGTGTTTACTCCAGCACATGCTGAGGGACTCTTAGAAACTGATTTTGTCAAACTGGCACAGACTGCAGGGTGAGTACACTCACTCCCAGCACAGACTCCACCATTTGCAGGATTACACTCGTGTAATTTCTTTCTGCTAGGCCAAAGTTCATTATTTCATTTTAGAAAAAGGGTAGGAACAGGTACTGTCTGCAAATGTATTTAATAAAGTACTTTGATTGCTCTGAATTGATTTATGTATAGTAATTACCTTGTAATATAATTAGAAGCTCCTATATATACTTTCCTTAAACTTGCTGCTTTGATGTTGCACTTGGGCGTCTGTATGGCTTTGTAGGATGCAGTCCAAAGCTGATTGGATCCAGTCCAAGATTACTAACACAGAGACACATTTGCAAAACAGGGCTTTTAAAGTCGAGCAAACATGGGAACAAGGTTTGGTCAAACAGCTCAAGTGTGCACTGGAAATTTACAGAGGAAAAGCCAAATTTCTACTCAAGAAAGTTGCCTCTCCTGGAAAGTGTGGTTAATTCTACCGGCACAAGGTGCAGCTTTTTGTCCAAGGCAACTTGTTTGTACTGAAGACCAAGAGTGTGTCTATATCTCAGAACAAACAACCTCGATTACAAGCAAGCAAAATGACCACCATCTAGCTGATTATTCCCAGAAAGTTCCAGAAACATAAGATGAACATTAGATGATATTTGTATGAAACAATGCATTTTATGGGGAAAACTCTGCATACAAAATTCAGCTTTCAATGACTAGACATGGGGAATGAATTAATCTTTGAACATCATAGTCTGAGTGGTGGATAACTGAAAGGAAAAGTACTTCTTTTGTCATTTCTGGAGTCCAACTTTTTGTAGTTTTAGAGAAGACAAAATATTTGCTAAGAAAAAATAAGACATATTCTTAAACAATGCAAATAATGTTCATGATTTTAGATAAGGAAATCAGCCCTTAAACCATGCAATTATCCACGTAATCATTATTCTGTTGTCTTACTCATGTTTCTATTTGTGCTGTTCAGTGCAACAGTGATACTGCCTCTGATCTGGGGTACCTGTTTCAGAGCCATTGCTCCAAAATGTACTATTTTCCTTATGTGTTGCTATTAACATTCATTATTGTTTGGAATTGTGTGCGTTGTACTGAAATTCCATTAAAAGTGTTTCTTAATGAAGTGATGAGTTACTGAATAACCTAGAAACACCTGGGCAGCGTTAGGTAATTTTAATACGCCTCTTTGCCTGTCACTTGCAATAAAACAGTTCCTGTTATTGCTTTGGCATAATTGAAGTTACACTCCACCCTTTTTCTATAAAGTTCACAAAACACACCCCCTGAAATCCCACAAGCTCTGTCAGCAAGAACAGGAAATTTGAGACTAAACATTCACAATTTATTTTAGGTAAAAATTAATTCAAACCGGGCATGAGAAACCCAGAAGCTGTTGGCTTAACCTGTTCTACATGCCAACAAGCAAGTTAGGAGCATGCCTATTGAGTATGATTTTTTGCAGATGGTCTTCTGTCCCTGTGATCAGAACCACACTTTTAATTTTAGGGAGAAAAGGAGTTATGTGTTCTGAGAGCTGACCCTAGCTTACCCAAAATAAAAATGGGACAACCAGAAACAAATTGACACCAGTGGCTTCAGATAACTCACAGAAATGGAGTAGAGTGGAAAGCCAGGGATGCGATGGGGAGATGGCCAAAGGGAAGAGATGATGACAGATTGAGTCTTTTATTTTTTAGCAGCAAATAAAAATGCATGGCAAGAGATGCAAAGATTAATAGCAAAGAAGCAGCAATTGCCCTGGCCTGGGTCTTGGTGTCCTGTGAGGAATGATGGGTGCTCTGCTCAGAGAACACGGCAGTGCCTGCCAGTGTGGCAACAGATGAAGCAGATAAGGTCACTCCCACAGAGGAAAGACTTTGGAGCCTTCCTTCTTAGACACATGAGAAAGCATGGGAGAGAGTGGGGACATGGCTCACTACTAGCCAAATCAGAGAATTCCTGGAGACTTTTTTAATACTGCAGACAAAGGCAGCAGCAAACTCCTGAATACCACACTAGATAAACAGTAAGGAACAAAACTGTGTTTTCACCAGTGGCAGTGAAAGTATATGTTAACCTCCTGCCAAGCCTTGATTTGCAATAACAAGAGTTGGTTTCATTTCAAAGGCTCTTTATTCAAACACTGACTAGAGACCAAAGCCAGAAACCTGAAATCAGACCTGTTAAACTATATTTCTTCCCTCCCAAGCAACACCTTGGTAGATAAGTTTAGGTATGCAGCCTTTTACTGGCTGAAGGAAAAGGAATCAGAATAACATATGCTATACTGAAACAAGAGCCCCAAACCCAGCTCCAAGTTGCAAGCCCACTGATAAGGCCCTCTTTTCACTGAATGTGTGAGAGGGACTAGCTCTGCTGTGCTCCTGTAGCCACCCAAAGTGCAGGATACCTCTTGTTCTCTGTACCTAGGAGCTAGCTACAGAGCCCTCACTGGGCTACAGCTGGCCCTGCAGAGTTGCGCTGTTCTGGCCCCATCTCACCATGCCTCTTCTAACCCTTCATGAGAGCCTCTCCATCAGTTCCTCTCAAGTACCCTTAGCGATGGTAAATCCTTACCAAGGCTGATATTGTCAGCAGAACCCATGCAAGAAGGGAGAGAAGCCTTGCCATTTCTCTTGGTTTGTCTGCAGCTTCTAGGCTGCAAGCGGAGCATCACTCATCATAGTTGCTTTGAACAGGTTTTTCACAACATAAATATATCTGTAATGATTTCAACTTTCTGAGAAGTCTGTTGCTACCAGCAGCACTTCAAATACTGCATCAGGTGATGGTAAATATGACATGTTTGAGCCTGTCCATTGGTCTCTCTGTTGGACTCTTTCCCTTCTGCACTAGATGCTAGCAACATACTTGTCTTTCAGGGGTTTTATCTATCAGCAGCTGTCTGGGAGAGAATACCCTTCTATTTTACCTCCAGGGAGCAGACTTGCATGTCCTAGGATGTTGGGTTTTATGTTAACATCCAGCTAAAATTACAGCCAACAGCCATAAAGATTGTGGTGAGCTGACCCTGGCTGGATGCCAAGTGCCCACCAAAGCCGGTCTATCACTGTCCTCAGCTGGACAGGGGAGAGAAAATATAACAAAAGGCTTGTGGGTTGGGATAAGAACCGTGAGAGATTATTTAATAATTACTATTATGGGTGAAACAGATTCAATCTGGGGAAATCAGTTTCATTTATCACCAATCAAATCAGAGCAGGATAATGAGAAATAAAACCCATCTGAAAAAATACCTTCTCTCTCCCCTCCCTTCTTTCCAGGCTCAACTTTACTTCTGATTTCTCTATGTCCTCCCTCTTAGTGGTACGGGAAAACAAGCAATAGGGGCTCTTGTCTCTGCTGCTCCTTCCTTCTCAGGATGAGGACTCCTCGCACTCTTCCCCTGCTCCACCGTGGGGTCCTCCATGGGCTGCAGGAGCACAACTACCCCACCACAGTCTGCACCATGGTCTGCAGGGGAACCTCTGCTCCAGTGCCTGCAGCACTTCCTCCCCTCATTCTGCACTGACCTTGGTGCCTGCAGAGCTGCTTCTCTCACACATTCTCACTCCTATCTCTGGCTGTAGTTGTTCCCGTGCAATAGCTTTTTCCCTTTCTTAACTCTGTTACCCCAGAGGTGCTGCCACCATCACTGATGGGCTTGGCCTCAGCCAGCAGTGGGTCTGTCTTGTAGCCGGCTGGCACTGACTCCATCAGAACTTGAGGGAAGCTTCTGGCAGCTTCTCACAGAAGCCACCCCTATAGCCCCACCACTACAAAACCTTGGCACACAAACCCAACAGAGAATTTATTTGGGGTTTTATGCAACATTCTATAAAATTTCTATGATTTTTTTCTATAAAATTTCTATTCTATAAAACTCCATTTCTATAGAATCAGGAGCAATTGGAGGAGTACTGGTGAAACTTTCAGGGTGAAAGACATAAAACCAAACAAAAACCAGCCGTGTGTTTCAGGTGAAGGAAAAATTTGACGACTGTATGTTTGATCAAGCGAATCTGTTGTCTTCATTCCAATCTGCATCTATCTTCTTTCCCCTTTTTTAAAACTGTAAAAGTATAAATATTCACAGCAGGCTTAAAAAATAAAGGTATAAAGTTTTTGAGACTGTAGGAAATGCATGGATGCAATGAACTCCATAATCTTAAATCCATTACAGAGGTGATTATATCTTAAGGGGAATGAGAGTCTCTTCATGTATGTGAGATAGAAATGATTTAGGATTTGCAGATCAAACATAATCAGTGTGCAGGCAAAGGCTTGCACTACAGCAGAGCAAGTCCTTTGCTCTCCTTTCACCTTAACCACCCAAATCAGAGATGCTGGGCATGAAGACAGGATTTACAGTCATGAGATGCATGTGGGATCAGATGTCAGCTCCTGCTGGCTCATCTGTTCTGCAAGTTCTGGGAAAACTGGACTTCAGTCTTGCAGATCTGCATACAGCCTGCCCAATCAGATGAGGTTAGACAAGCTCAAGAAAGACACCATTAATATCAAAGTATAAACCAGATCTTTTCAGTGAAGTGTCCCCACTCCCTCCCTTGCAACACAAGCAATCTTTTTAATGGTCTCTTATAGATGTGCAGAGTTACTGACAGGTATAACAGGACAAACGCCTTCTCTTTGTGGTCATGACAAACCTTAATTTTAAGTTGCGTGTAGCACACAGAGGTGGTACTTCTCTTGGCTGAGTGATGATGCCCTCAGCACAGCAATCTACATCTGCACGGGGTGGGTAGGCTGCTATTAAGCTCCGAGATCAGCAGAGTTGGTGGCGTCTAGGGGACTATCCATTTCATTCTAAAGAAGACACCTATAGAGTATGAATCATACCCTAAATCTTGATGACAACTGTGGAAGTGTAGACAGTTTGCTGACATGTAGACATCCTTATCGTAAATGTCTGAAATTTGGTGAACTGAATCCAACCATCACCTGTTTTACACAGTCTTCAGATTGTACAGTGGTCACTACCACACAGAGTACCACTGAGAATGTACAGAGTGACTGTGGGACTTGTTTTGTCATATACAGTTAGGATCAAAATTTCTTTATTGATCTTTGATTTGAAATGGAATTGGCGTTTTCTTCAAGTTCTTTTGTCTCTCTCATTTCTCCTCCTCCAACGTGCACACACACAGAGACCATGTGCACACACAGAGAAAATTAAAGCTATAGGAGACATCAGCCTTAGGGCTAAGCTAATGTTCCTTGCATAAAAAGCCTTTATGGAAATAGAAATGGAAAATTTCAGTGAGCCACCATCAGCAGCAACCAGCTCATACTCAAATCTTTCTAACTTGTTGAAAACAAGTCTAATCAAAAATAACCTGGAACACTTTTGGACTTGTTGGGAATACTTACGGGTGTGGCTGCAATATGTTTAATCTCTGGGCTAGGGAGACTTCCATCACCTTTTCATGCCGCAAGTTTGCCTGGACAGATTCATTTTAATTCAGCACAAAGTCCATTAAAGACACTTATGATGGACAACAAAAGTGCATGAATATACTACAAGAAAACGTATCTCTGAATTTAACAATGCATCAGCAAAAGCATCATTGATGCTAGATGTCTCAGCTATATAAACACTGAGTAAAGATTCTGCAGTATCTTCAACAGCTGCATCACACACAAATCATTTGCTTTGTAGAGTACAGGTCTGGAAGGGAAATTTTCCCAGAAGACTGAAATGTACTGGCAATAAGGCTCAGCAGTCTTGTTTCAGCCTCTCTGTACTGCTTTGTTAGGAATCACACATATTTAGAGAGATGAAAAAAGAAAGAAAAGGTGCATGATGGTGTTTGTGTGCATCCTGCTTTCCGAACTCCTGGGAAAATAAATAAATAAATAAATAAAGCAACTGATGTGGAGGTGAACCCTGCCTCTCTGCATGATCTGTCCCCACCCCTTCTGGCTGGGATGACTCCTGTGCTAAGCCTCTCCTCCTCACCTCCCAGTCCCAAAGTCTGCAGAAGAGTTGAAGAGCACTTGGAAACTGGATGGGCAGCAGCAGGAGCAAAACTGCCAGCAGAACTGGTTTTCTTCTTTTTGTGTTTAGAGAAATCTAGCTGGCCTCACTGAGCAGAAGAAGCAAGCTGGACTAAAGCAGGATCCTGTACTCCAGGTATGTGATGGCAGACTGGTCCACAAAGACTGAGTTGGCAGCGGAGAAAGGCTAACTACTTTTAACTATGCGAAAAGGGAGAAATCTGAAACTGCTAGGCAATTAGATATAGCTCCTTGAAAAGGCAAAGAACATTCAGCAAAACCAACTCCTTTATGTCCAGTAATGCACAACGACAAATGTTAGGGAGCAGATAAGGTGAAGATGAAGGATGTCAAATTTAGGAAAGGCTGGACTTCATTTTGAGCCCTTGATGCAAGTTGTAGCACAGCAATAGCGGTGAGGACACCAATAACCATTTTATGTTCATCAGTAGCAAGATCGCATTAAAGGGCCATAATAATTTCTTTTGCCTTTATGGTGATGAAATTCCATTCTTTCTCTTGTTTGGTCCATTGGTGCACTTACCATTGAAATAAATTACTGCAGGTGTTTAAATTGTTATCACTGGATCCAGGAAAAGGGCAGAGATGTCACATCTTGGCATCACTAGTCCAACATCCTGCCAAACATCACAGTGCATTAAGATCACGTGCTCATACTTTCTGAAAAGCAGGGATTATCCTTGGGACTGTTTGCCCCTGTTTTACCTGCTTGTTAGGTAAGATTTTTAGCCTTGCCTTCTTGGTAGGGATTTGGGTTTTGCTATTGAAAAATTCAGACTTGGCATGATTTAACCATGTGATTTGCTGTTCCCTAAAAATGGAGTAGCCTGGGTCTGTCCTACCACCCAAGGGAGAGCCCACCTTTGCCTTACGGTAATAGTAAATTACTCTCCTCAGTTTTTATGTTATTTGCACAAAAGCTGAATGGTATCAAGACAACCAAGGAAGAGCAAGACCACTGGTGTGAAGGAGAACCCACCACTTCTGGTAGGTTCTTCTCTTAATAAGCAGGAGGATGACAGCAGACTCATGGATATCAGTCTTTTTTCCTTGTTAGCAGCAGGCAGTTCTGTTCCCATTCCTCACTTCCCACCAGGCCCTGTATCTCCTTAGTGATGCTGAAGCTCAGAGATGAGGAGCGGGATGCTGCCTGCTTGGAACCATGCCATGGGGAAAGCAGGAAAAGGAAAAGTGTAATGGCTGAAATTGGTGGGAAGAGGGAATGAGGTGAGGCAGGATAGGCAGGAAATATCCTGGCTTGTTGCTTCGCCACACCATGTTGCGTGGGATAAAGCAGGTGGCAACAAATAAAGCTTCTGACTGAACAGGATCCCATCAAAGACTTCTAAGCAGTTCAGGTGTGGCTGACTATTTACTAATGTTCTCTGCAGCCTGGTGCCTGGAGGAGAGCCATCTGGCTGGGCCTCAGTGAAGATAGGCCAGAGGAATGATTTGCGGGAAGGAACCTACAGAGATGGAGCAGGCTGTTTCACAACCATTGCAGAGCTTAATTCTTCCTCAACACTACTTCCGTGAAGGGGACACCATCAGTTGTGCCCTTCTGAACAAACCACCTTAGCAGAGTGAGGCTCTGGCTGTGATCTCAGAAGCCAGTGTGGTTAGCTATCTTTGGGAGTGCCTGTGAATTCTCCAGGCAGCCTCTTGCACTTGAAGGAGCTCATTCATCTTAGTTTAAGAAAAAGAGGTAGGAAGCACTTTTGCATGGATAGATCTCTCTCAGTCATTTTCAGGCTTATTTTGTGGGGCTTAAACTAGGAAATACTCTCCCATGAATGTTACAATTTCCACTGTCCTATAATGCCAAAACAACAGAGGTTCTAGTCCTGAAATGAAGCTATTTTATGATTCTTAACACCAACCCTGACATTCAGATGTTGAGAAAGGTGAGAGAACAATTAACAAATGTAAACAGCTCTCAGTTACAGCACAGACCTTATGATGTGAGGTCACCCACTTCATGGCTATTTCTGAAACAGCTTGATTCTAGCAGTAAAACTACATTGGCCCAGTTCCTGCATTTCTACACCATGCTCTATCAGCCAAGGGTTATGACTGTAATCAAGCATATTTGCTTAAACTCAGTACTGCCTTGCCAGATCTGGTGACAGCAGCCCCAGGGTTGGGAGAGGGGGAGGAAGAACAGTGTCTCTGCATTATACATTGGGAAGAAAGCCAATTATCTTGTGTATAAGGCACTCTAAATGCATATAAGATTTGCATGCTGTTGAGTTTGTTAATTAAGCAAGCTGGAAAGTGTTGTATAAGGGATAAGTGGTCTCCACGCCATCGACTCTGTTCTCCTTCAGCCTGCCTGCACCACGTGTCTGACACCAAACCTGTCTGTACTGCCTAGGCAAAATTCCCAATTACTCAGTGAAACCTTGCTCTCTGTTGCTGTGGTCAATGAAGAGCTGAGGAAGGTGTATGTTTTTACCAGAATTTGACACACTTCCAGATTGTGCATGCTACAACACAAACAGAAATTATAGGCTGATGCAGGAATGAAGAAGCGGAGACAGTCATCATGTATATGCAAGTGTGTGTACTACATCTCCAAGGACAGGTTCAAAGTCAGTACATGGCTAGGAAATGGTACTACTAACACTGCCCCTGCAGACTTGCATAGATGCATTATAACACTACTCTTAATTACAGGATCACATTCTACTTTTTGTAGAGTCCATTCCAAGCTCCTGACACAGACAGTCAGAACAACTTTGGCTTTAATATCTCCAGCACAACTACTGACTCATTGCCTGTAATTGCTATTTTGGGAGAAGGGACAAAACTAAATATGCTGACATATTTTGAATGAGATTTGCATATCTACTTTTTTTCTTGCAATCCCTTTCAAAGGCATATGGGCCTAAGGCATTAGAATCCAATTTACAAATCTGTACTGCAGTCCTTCAACTGCATCCCATACATTGGCTCCCAGAACAGCTGTGATGCTGTTACCAAAAGCACAGATTAGCTAGCAGGCACCAGCACTGAAAAAAGCACCAAACACCGTACTTTTCAGTAGCAGTTGAGTGCTGTGGTCCTTACCCATCATATAATTCAGGGAAATCAGTATGGGATTCCCTATGAAGACACGCATGATGGTTCCACAAGTGGGGAAAGAGTGATACTGACATGCCCCACACTGGTGCTGACAGAGTGGTATGAGAGCAAAACAGATGTGATATAAAAGGACCTACATGTGCAGGTTGTTTGTAATTTTATAACCTTGCTTTTGGTATTTGTCTTCATTCTCAGCTCAATACCACATAGTGGACTAGGAGCCATTCTGCACAGGAACACTGCTTTTGCTATTTCTCTACTTTTCTCCTTTCAGACAAGGATGTCGACATTCTTTACAGAAGTTACTGAACTACTTTCTGCAGATCATATTTGCTTTTACTTGCCCTTAATAAGTGTGTTAAAAAATTATTTTTACCTTATTGCTTTCTCTTTTTTGGTTTTGTTTTTTGTTTTTGTTTTTGTTTTTTTTTCTTTTTTTGGTTTTTAAATTGCTGATCCTTTTCTGTATTTTACTGGAGACAGATCTGGATATGGGTGCCTTGGACATGAAGTACAAATTGAGCACATCAAGGCATATGTCTGTAGACCATCTTTTTTCACAGACAAAGCTGTGATTGTGATTCATGACATATTTGGATGGACGTTCCCAGACATTAGATACATAGTTGATTTGATTGCAGGCCATGGATACATGTAAGTAACTGTTTTTCCTGTCTTGCTCTTCAATGCACAGATAGATAATCAGGACCAAAGCTAGGCATGGCATTTGATGTTTCCTATATGCATGCATGTGGCAACCATACCATTTCAATCTGAGTGAATAAAAACACAAAGGCACAAAATATTCCCATGAGGTTTCCAAAGCTACTAAAACTGACCCATCAAAAATGGCTACTTGAGCACGAAGACACAAGGAGAGTCACAAAGTGTCAGTGTTATGCTTGCATGGCAGTATAGCTGATTGAAATATAAATGCTGAAATCTATCTTTAATTTGTGTAAGCTCTTCAGAACCAAACCTTTTGAACAGCTGCTTTAGTTTTTACTAGCAGAGGGACATATATATGTATCTAGAATCAGAAGGGTTGCTTATTCCCTTTACTTTAGTCTTAAATATGTCCAAGGGTGAGAGGTGGTGGGTTTTGTTTGGTTGATTTTTCCATAGAAATACATATACTTTTAGCTCTGACGATTGCCAGAACAGAGTGAGTAACATATGATTCAGATAGTAACCATGAAGATGTGTACTCTGGAGTAAAAGACATTAGGAGACATTTAGACATCCATAAATTCTACCAGCCTGAGTGTGAAAGTTGACTTGATTCCATGCCTTGTACAGAACTATCTGCCCAGACTTCTTCAGAGGGACAGACCCCTGGAAAACTACTGATCACTGGGCTGACTTTGCTGACTGGATGAAACATCATGATCCTATGAAAGTAGACAAGTAAGATACATATTTGTACTTCAACTTTAAAAAGCACCCAGCAAACAAGGGAAATTTGTATGAAAATATGTGTCACCTCACAGCAGGGCAAGCTAGCTGCATGCACAGAATTGCTTATTCTGGGCAGTTCTTCTGTGGTTCTGGGCACTGCCTTGGCTGAGATGAAAGGATCATCTGCTCTGTCCATCACTCAGCTTATTGTTCCCATCTTGTTTTCCTGGGCCCCTTTCCAACTATTATACTAGCCATACAGGCTCACAGCCAGTGTTTCTGGCTATGAAATACCCAGCACTCTCACCCACAAGTACTGATTCTGCCTCCAGTCCCTCAAGACAAGGAGGAAAACTCTTCCACAACTGCCAGTTGTCACTTGCCCATCTTTCTTTTTGCCTTGTAGATAATAAGAGGTGCAAATGATATTGTCCTGAGCAGCATACACCAAAATTTGCAAGACTGCCCAAAACCTAAGATACATAATGGACTATAGTGTTTTCCTCAATGGGAAATAGAGGGCCCACTACCCGCAGAGCCTTACCAGTGACTGTAACAAGGCTTCCCTGAATTATGGGAGGCATTACTGTTTCTTCAGCATCTATCAATTCAGTGTAAAACTTCAAAAGATGATAGTGAGGCAGTGCCACTCTATTACTCAGCTATCATCTTGTTAGCTACAAATATTATTCTGTCCCTTTTGAGTGGTCTCAGCAGTCCCAGCCTAACTTCAACATGTCTCAGCAATGCTTTTGACCATATAGTTGCAGAAGCTGTGACCGAATCACTAACATCTATAAAAAATCCAACTCCAAAGAGTGAGCAGATTATGGGCTCTGTCTTAAACAAGTGAGACCTTGAGGACATGTGTGTGCTGTCTTTTGAGGGTTCATTTGTAGGTGCCCTCAAAGGCAGTTCCATTGCTCCTTCAGAGCACAAGGAATCCAACATACCTATGACTGACTTAGTTACCCTTCCAAACAAACTGAATTTGAAAGAGCTTAGGACACGACCTCCTGCTCATCTCACTCTCATACCATTTTTTTGTCAGCCTAACCAAAGTCCTGATGACCACACTAATATGCCTAATATTTGAAAACACAGTTGTTAGTATGTGCAATCTGCATTTAAAATTAATTTAAAACTTTGTCTATACGGAAAAGATAAAACTATTGAGACCTAGGAAGTTGGCAATTAAAAAAACCTCCCTGCTCTTGCCTACATTAAAACCCATTTTCATATTTTTTGCACTATACCTCATGCAATGCCTGTTTTGGTTTGTTCTATTTTTTTAAAAAAAAACCAAAAACATAATTATACCAGCAATTTAATTTTGAGTAATTGTTACTTTAGTATAGTATTATTGCATGTGGTCTTGGTAGGATATTTAGTGCAACTCATGCAACAGGAATGACATACTCAGGATAAATCTTTATCTACATAGGTGGACTCTGTAGAGATAGCAAAGTGAAGCTTATCTATTCCTACAATCCATAATGCAAGATGTTGTTCTACTTGCAGATATGTCTTGTCTTTAGTTGTCCTGTCCTAGACAAAGTGAATCAATTAAATATTTGCTTATTTTGAAACAAAGGAACAGGTCACAATTCAGGTAAGTATTTAATTACCTAAACCTGTACTTCCCTAAACTAGAACCACAGATGTTAACTCCTCTTTAAGAACATAAGTCACTGCTCTGGGCTGAAATGTGTTTTGTATAGGTATTCCCTGTTTTGAAATATTGGGGGTGCAGACACAGAAAAATTCATGTATCTCTTTTCATTTTTTTTCTTAAATTGTAAAGTATTAATTCTGCAATAGATTCCTTAGTTTGCTTTTGTTTATATGTCTTAGGGAAGCTGATGTTGTCTTGAAGTATCTAAAGGAACAATGCGATGCAAAGAAGATTGGTATCGTTGGGTTTTCCTGGGGTGGAATGGCAGTACATCACTTGATGCTGAAAAATCCTCAATTAACCGCTGGGGTTTCCCTCTATGGTAGTGTAGAACACATGAAAACTTACCTGGGCTCACATGACTATGCATAGTGTATAATTCTAGTTATTGCTTTGTAACAAATTCTGTAAATACTCAACTCAAAGATGAGTTGCAGATTTTAATTATGGTTATTTCAGCAATATGCTATATTGGTATAAAAATTTAATAATTCTGTAAACGAGAAAAAATTGCTTCCTTTTGCATGGTAATTTTCTTTTTTTTTTTTTTTTTATTTTTTGGGGAGTGGGGAAATTTATTTTTTAATTGTTTTTTTTTCTTCTAAAAGAAAAACTGTCCTGATATAAAAAATGTGTATAATGAGTAAACCTAAATAGAAATTTTGTGGTTTAATTTGCCATTTATCTTGCAAGAACATTAACCTCACTAACAGGTTCTTTCTCTAAAACATTCTAGGAATAATTAGGGACTCTGAAGAAAGATACAATCTACTAAATCCCACGTTTTTCATTTTTGGTGAGAAAGACCATACTATTTCTTATGATCAGGTAAGCTGTTCTACTGGAAATGCTTTTTCTTTTCCCATAGCTCTTTTATCCTACACAGAAACTGTAGCTTGTTAGAAACCATTTTCATATACAAAATGGACAGACTGGGTTGTTTTGCTTATATCTGAACTTTCCCCATATCTTGCTCAGGTTATTCAAAGCTTCTTTTTTGAGGTGAGAAATGCAGTGAAGACCAGTCATTGTCTCTGTGTGGCTGGACAAGCAGAATGTGAAACTGGGCAGGGAGATCTAACTGGTATGAGCCAAACACCTCAAAAACTTTAATACTACTGCTATAGATGAGAGAACAGGTAGCTAAACCATTGCACTTGGAACTGGAAAAAAAAAGTAATTTCAGCTCAGTAACTGAACTTTCTGATTATGTCAGCCAATCAACGACTAATTGCTTTTGGTACGAAGACAAAACAAACTGTGCCAGAAGAGCAGGCATGAATCTTGACCAAGATTATGACAACTGGTAGATTCTGTTTTGACTTTTGCCTGACACCTATATTCTGATATAAACTCTATCATAAGCCTATCTGAGAGACTGGATAAATATATGGGTAGGAAACTGGTGCCCTCTTCTGTGCATAAACTCTTTTTCATCAGTGACAAGAATAACATACCACCTCTAGCATAGTTTGTTGTGCAGGACTAGTAGGGTCTAACTCAGGAATGGGTGATGTACTCAGGGAATGCAGAAGCCAATCAATATTTACTTCTGTGTTATTCAGCACATGTTGATCTGTACCTCAAACATGTGTCTCCTCTGCACAGGAAAACAAATCCTTCACTCCCTGTGTCCCTTTTATGGTGAAAGTGTCTTTTTACCAGAGGCAAAATGATCATAAATGCTTTTTTTTCATCATGTGTTACACATTGAAAACATACCTTTTTCTCCTGAAGTTTTCTCTCTGAGCTGTCTGTATGGATTGTGTAAGGAAAATTCCTGTGTAAAAAAAAAAATTAATTGAGCTTGCAGGGACTTTTAATGGAAACAAGTACAAAAATGTGTCTACACATGTATATAGGTACATAATCATATGATTAGTACTCCATAAGTATGTGTGTACTCATTATCAAAAGATCATGCACTGAGAGTCACTAAGGTTTAGGGAATATGTTCTTTAAAGATCAGAGATTAAGACTACGTTATAAACCCAAGCCTCTGACTAGAAATGCACCCATTCCTTTACAGCAAGGAGATTTACCAAACCATCTTTGCAGCAATGTTGAGATTCTTAGACCTATCCTTGCTTTCAAAAAATGTTTCAGAGGGGTTTTCCCATTTGCTAAGCAACAGAACCTGCCTCAAGTGTGACAGTGGAGAAAAGACAAAGATGTACAGATGCAAGAAATGCAAGTCTGGCAAACTTAAAAACACAACATAATGGAAAAATGTTTTCTTTTACAGATCACCTTATTGGAGGAGAAGTTGAAACAGTACTGTAAAGTTGAATATAAAATTAAAGTTTATCCTGGACAAGTTCATGGGTTTGCACAACTGAAGCCAGAAGATATGAAACCTGCCGATAAACCTTATATTGAAGAAGCTAGAAAGGATATGATTGACTGGATCAAAATGTTTGTTTGACAAAAGCATGAAGTAACACTAGGCATCAAGATCATTGACTTAATTTGAGAGAAGAAAACTATCAAGGGAAAACTATTTGGGTTTGAAAATTGTCATAAACAAAAAATAGGAACATTTTAATTTATAATTCTTAATTATTTTTTTACAAGTTTTATACAAGACTGTGAAATCAAAGTTGGACTAAGGGACGATTAGGAATTAAAAAGTTGCTTGAACTTACCTTGTTTTACATTTGCCTCATTATTCTGCATTATGATATCAATTGTAATGATACTTTTTATCCTTTTGTCTTTGCTAGTGAGCATGACTTCATTGTGACTTTACCCAGGTAGTTCCAGGCTTTATTTTGGTGTGATATTGGTGGTTATATGTGCCAACATGGAAATACCCTGGTCTCGCATACAGATGTTTGGTTTTTATTAACTACAAAGCACTTGTCTCAGGTATACTGCTGTACTGGGCAGAATTTCCCATGTGTGAAACAAACACTTGTTAAGCTATGTCACTTACATTAAGGAGCTAGGAAGGAATGCTCTTGTTAGTGGCACCCTTCAGGTATTCTCTTCGTAATATTAACTGGGGCACATCTAGTATTCCTTCATCTACATCAAGGAAAAAAAGTAACCATTCCCTCCTGGCTGTGGAAGGAACCCGGGTATGAACACTACTGGAACAGTGGGTTTACTGTCCTGGTCCTAACTCCGGCCATTGGGCACAGGGCTGACAAATGGGTACTCCAGTCAGTCCTCATTATGCTGTTTGCTTTACAATACATTCATTGATCCTTTTTCAAGTTCTTTCCTTTCATCACCCTTATGTCTTCCCAATTACACAACATAAAAACATCCCTGTTTACTCTGTACTGACTCTGGTTTTGTTGACCTGCTGACTTGCTTTCGTTTGACTTGGATTTCTTGGGGGGTTCTGTGTTTTTTAGTGTATTATTATTAATATTAATTTCATTGCCTTGGTAATGACTTGGCAACTTGTGTTTAGTCAGAGATCCTATAAGGGACCCTCATCCCTTTTTATTTTCTACAGTGTCTGTCATTTTCTCACCCTGTTGCCTTGCTAATGTAGCCATAAATCAAGGCTAGCTATCTGTGTGGTTATGACTCTCTCTTTGATAACAGGCATGTTTGTCAGTTCCACACATTGCTATCCTATCAGTGTAACCCCATGGTCACAGTAAGCTGCTTGTCTGCACGCCTCAACAGACAGTATGTTCAAGAACACCGCTGTGAGGAGCACAGTGATGAAGTTGGAGGCACTACGCCTACCGCAGTGCTCAGTTCCCAGGTCTGCCAGTCAGTGTCCAATACGGCCAGCCAACATGCCTGGCTGCAGCTCTATCAATGGTGGCGTGACTATAGAAATGGTGATGGAGGATATTCAATAACGAGAGAGAATAAAACTCGAAATGTAAAATACAAGCCCTGCGTTACAGCATGTCCTATTGTAACCACATGAGTGACTCCAGGGCTGACCTTGCCGGGGCGCTGTGCTCCTGCAAAGATGGCAATTGCAGTCCCACCTGCCGAAACAGATTATCTCAAACACCGAGGCAGAAGGATTAAAGGAAAGCTACGTGCAGTATTAAGCCCCTCCCTGGCCATGCTTTTCAAATCCAGACCAGATTTCGGGCAGTTCTAGGCAGGCCTGTGTGCCACGAAGCCCCCTATCCGTTTCTGCCGGCAGGCCTGACCGCTTCTCTAAGAGGCCGGGGACCCCAGCCCTGCGGCAGCCGAGTGCTCAGGAAGGGCCGGAGGGGAAACCGAACTTCCCACAACCACACGTAACCCGCCGGCGAGGACGGTGCCAACGGGTCCGCCCAGAACGGCCCCTCCGCTCCGGCAGCGTGAGGCCGCTTGGCCCCCAGCTAGAGACAGGCACCTACTGGGGGTGGGGGGTCTCCGCTGTTGCCCGGAGCCCTCCGGCCCCGGGAAGCCGTTGCCGCACTCTGCATGCCAGGCGCGACCTGTACCGGCTGCGGCCTCCGGGGCAGGACAGGCGGTGGCCGCGGCATTGGCCCACGGCTCC